>CAWUDS030003599.1:0-70763 GCA_963859935.3 Lathyrus sativus | reverse complement strand
ACGAAGAATCAGAGCAGCTGTAGTTCAGCTAACTACGGATCAAGCTACTCAAAAGCTCCTACAGAAAGGAAAGGGAACCCTAAAACTATAGCTAAGAAAGGGGAATCTACCTACTGCTATCACACCTGGTTGACCATCCTAATGTCTATCATAACAACTCCGCAGCGGAGAAGTCAGAGCTCCTAAGGGATCATGGCAACAGAACTGAACTACAAACAAGAAACTGCAAAGTAAAGGAATACTGAAAATATGCATGAATGCAACACCTAGACAAACAAGGCGCAAAGGCCGCAAACCACAAAGGCAAGGGAGCTCAGCTCTACCAAATACCAACAAGCAAAGCCACGCAATAACAAACAAGCAGAAGGAGGACCACCTCAACTTCTCATGCACACCAAGTCTACTTCTAAGATGCACCTACTCAGAACTATATGAATACCTAAGTCTAATGCAACATAACATCACACAAGTCAAACAACACAAAAGACTAACCCTGAACAGGGCCTCTATCTACCCTGAAACAAGCTCCTAATCTATCTCTAACCAAAACTCTATACAGCACCCTAAGCGAAGATCTAAGCAACAATTCTAATCAAAACCCTAAGCAAGAGGAATCAATCCCAGTCTCCAAGCTTCAGAACAAGCTTACCAGAGAAAGGAAGCTAAGCAGACAAGTCCATAGTGCTTTCCTCAGGAAAGTACCAGGAGGTTACTACTCAGGAATCGTATCCTATGCGGCTCGACAACTGTGATCAGTTTACATTCCTCCTCAGGAGAAATTAAACTCACATGAAGGCTCCGGCGTCACTGGATACTTGAGAAAAACCTATATGCACTAAGGGAACTAAGTGAGCAGACTCATAGGACCTTCCTCAGGAAAGTACCAGGAGGCTGACACTTAGGAATCGTATCCTACGTGGCTCAACAACTGTGATCAGTTTACATTCCTCCTCAGGAGAAATTAAACTCACAAGTTGGCTCCGACATCACTGGATACTTAAGAAATCCTAGATAAACTAATGGAACTAAGTGAATAGACCCATAGGACCTTCCTCAGGAAAGTACTAGGAGGCTTCCACTTAGGAGTTGTATCCCATGTGGCTCAACAACAGGTGATCAGTTTACATTCCTCCTCAGGAGAAATTAAACTCACAAGTCGGCTCCGACATCATTGGATACTTAAGAAAGAGGTGAGAAGAAAGAATGAAAGTCATTCATAGTGCCTTCCTCAGGAAGGTACCATAAACTCCCTTCAAACTTCAGGATCTCGAACCTCACAAACAGAGAATAAGCTCCTAGACAAAGCCTCCATCCACTGCATCCTTGCAAGCTCCAACAGGACCTCAACCAGCTCCTATCCTCAAGAAGAACCCACAGGCCAGCAAACCACAAGAGACTACCTCTGAAGTTCAACCACAGTTGAACTTCAAAGGCAGAAGTCATCAAGACTTCTCCTAACTCCAGGCTCAGACAAATCATATCAGAACATCCTACCAAAATCTATCAAAAATCTATGGGGAGACCTACATGGCTCTATGACACTATACTGAAAAATCAGAACAAAATTCAACACCAGGTGAAAGAACTAAAATCAGCAACACAGGCATATCCACAAACCAATTATTCAACATCAATAACAGTGAAAAAATGCAATTAAAATGAAAATGCAAGATTAAGCTAATGTTTTTATACTATAAAATTCTACACTGAATTACGAGTCTACAGAAAAAAGAACGGAATTATTTGACTAAATCTACTATTTTTCATGAATTTTCTAATGATATGCATGCATTAAAAAATATTAAAAGAAATCAATTAAAATGGAAAATATACAAAAAATAGTAAACAAAAATAAAATGACACTTTTATTTTTATTTAATTTTCTAGGAATTATGATGTAATGGTAGAAAAAAGAAGAATAAAAAAATCAATCATTTACATTTTATTGTGAATTTTATAACATGAAAATATAAAAGAAAAATAAAAGAAACAAAATGGGGGTTCAAACAGCAAGGATTTAGCTCTTAATTCATTGGGCCCTGATCCTGGGGGGTGCCAACAGCATTAGGGCGCAGGGCCCAGGTTTGTTAACCAGAAAAAAACAAAAAAAACCTGAAATGAACACAGGGGGGGTGCAGCGCTAGCAAGCTCTTCAGTTATTATTATTATGGGCTTAAACGAGGAGGGTGCAGATAGCAATTAGGGCGCAAGGCCCAACTCAATTCATTCTGTCTCTCATACGCCAGGGGGGGGGGGACAAGCAATTTGGGGTGTAGCGTTCAGCAAGATGCGCTTGGGCCTAAGCCCAATATCCTAACCCTAATCCAATTGGGGAACCCTAACAAACAAAACCAAAATCACTTCCATCTCTCTGGTACTGTTCATTCCTGGAAACCCTAACGCCACCATCCTCAACCTCTCAGCCTTTCTGAACCCTCTCAGCCTTACGCACGCAATCGAACCAAAGCTTCTCACGCATCACCTCACTTTCGTACCAGATTCCTCCACACAAAATCTAATCCTAAACTAGAGACTACCTAAAATCCCAGCAGAACCACACGTTTCAATAATCAAACTGAATCCAGAATGGAAGAACAATGTACCTTGCTTGAGAGGCTCGTTGAAGGACGTGAAGAAATCCTGGCGAATCTTGACGGATCACTTGAAGGTCACTACGAGAAAGAGACAGATCTTGAAGCTTATTGAGGATCTTGAAGACGTCCCGTTGAAGTTCTCGCGTTGAGATATTGCTGGAGAATTTCTGGAAATCTCCTTGAAGATTGAACGCAGTTGAAGTTTCTGGAAATCTCCTTGAAGATTGAACGCGGTTGAAGTTTCTGGAAATGCTGCTGGGAGGATTAGGCTTGACGAGCGATTGGAGATGGAGGTGTTCTTGAGACGCTTTGAGTGGCTGACAACGAGATCAGAGAGATCTTGAGCGCCTGAAGGAATTCTGGAAAAATATCTTGAATGCTGATGAAGATATGAAGATTCCGGCGACGATGATGTTTCCGGCGAGGGGATGATGAAGCTGACGGAAGAGATCGGAGGAAGAAGATGAAGAAAGGAGGGTTTCTGGGGATTCTGGGTGAAAAACGATCTCCGGCGAGCCGTTGCGGTGGCCGGAAGACGTTGGGGGTCACCGGCGGTGGGAGGTTATGGCTGATGCATGGCCGCCGGTGGTTTTCTGGTGAAGCTCCGGTGGATGCTGGACGGTGACAAATGGCGCGCATGCACAGAGAGAGAGAGAATGGGGGACAGCTGGGGGGACACGTGGGAGAGTCTGGGGCAATTCTGAGTTGTGGTGGCGTGCAGAGTGTGGAACGCGTGGGCCAACCCCTGAGCCAACACGTGGCTTGCAATATTTATATCACTGAAATTCGCTGGCGTGTTCTGGAATCTTCTGGTGTGCGCTGGAAGAATTTGGACTGTTTCCTGGACTTTTTCTGGGCTTCTGAATTGTAATCCTGGACAAAAACGCAGACTGGGCCTTGCACTGCTTTGGGCCCAATACGAAACTGAATGAAAAAACTGTAAAAAAAACTGAATTTTAAAAAAACAATTAATCCTAACTATGTCTAATTAACACTAATTAATCTAATGATTGACTAATAAACTCTAAACAAAAATTAAGCCCTAATCAAATCTAGAAAGATTAAAACTCTAATTACTCTATTCAAGCCTAATTAAATCTAAAAAAACAATTAACCTAATTAAACTCTAAAAAGTGATTAAATGTCCAATTAATTCTATATTATCCTAATTCCTTATTAAAATTCTACCATTATTTAAAACTAGTAAATCTATTTAAGACTATAATATTTCCTATATTATCTAAACAACTATTAAACCTATTTTAAAATCTATACAAAATTTTAAAAATGATTTAAAAAACAATTAAACCTATTTTAAAATTTATAGAAAAATTCTAAACTATTACCATCTATTAGTAATAAAAGAAAAACTATATTCCCCTTTTTCTTTATTATTCTAAAACTATTTAAAATCTTATTTATTCTAAAAATCTATTTAAAAATTCTATAAAATCCTAAAAAGAGAATTAAACTATTAAAAATACAAAAACCCTATTTAAATTCCAGAAAAATCTATAAAGCCTGTCTAAAATTCACAAAAGTCTATAAAAATCCTAAAATGCAGATGAATGCAAATGACCCCCATAAAAGAGCGCACGAGACCAGATCGAATCGAACAGAGATCCCCGGGCATCAAAATATCCTCAAAATCATTGTGCAAGCTAAAAATCACCGAGGAGCGCGCAATTTCCCGAAAATAAAACCCTGGTGATCTGGACTAGATCTGCCACATCTGATAGACAAAAATCAAGCTGTAAACTCTGATATCCCCCTGTTTGCACAAAAATCATCTGTCTGATTTGCGAATATGAATTTAAACCACGAGTCAGATAGGAGAATCGGTTGGTCAAATTTTAGGGTGCAACAGCTGCCCCTATTCAAGCGACTTGGACCTGAAGGGCTTGAAGAGCGCTCAGCCTTCAAACATTCAGAGGTACGAGACGGTTGAATACAAATAAAACCCGAAAATTTGCCAACCGCGGGCATATACTGTCAACTGCTTGGGGAATAAAGTCCTGAAAACCGAGTCCAGTTATTACGGCACCAAACTGATCAATCATCTGATAAAGAACTCCTGATTTGAATACCCGTCGCTTGTGATACCCCATATAACAAACCCTGAGGGTTGCAACAAAATACCTGATCCTCTCACGTTGCCTACTGATAGGCAGGAAGAGAAACATACTCACATCGTCCAAAGATGGACGGGAAGACACCCTGATTGAATACTCACCTCGTCTAATGATAGACGGAAAAACAACATTAATCTCCCAACTCACATCGTCTAAGGATAGACGGGATGAAGTAATCTTCATACTCACATCGTCCAAGGATAGACGGAAAGGCACCATAATCTCCATATTCACATCGTCTAAGGGTAGACGGCATCATCCTGATTGATGAAACAAATCAATATTCTCATCGTCTAAGGGTAGACGGCATCATCCTGATTGATGAAACAGAACAATTCTCATCGTCTAAGGGTAGACGGCATCATCCTGATTGATGAGACAAATCAATATTCTCATCGTCTAAGGGTAGACGGCATCATCCTGATTGATGAAACAAATCAATATTCTCATCGTCTAAGGGTAGACGGAATCATTCTGATCGAATACTCACATCGTCTAAGGATAGACGGGATCATCCTGATTGATGAACAAATCAATATTCTCATCGTCTAAGGGTAGACGGGAACAAAGCCTGATCGCATACTCACATCGTCTAAGGATAGACGGAAAGACACCATAATCTCCAAATTCACATCGTCTACTGGTAGACGGAAAGACACCATAACGCGATTCAACACCATCCCTTGAATTTCAGAATTCTTCTGTCTACGGGAATTGATGGAAAGATCAATATCTTTGAAGGGGCCACATCGTCAGTATGGACTGACGGGAAGAAAACCACCTTTTAAAGAATCATGTCGTCAATAAGAATCAACGATCACGCAAACTGAACATTCTTCGAAGAGCCTCACCATCAATAAGGATTGACAGTCAGAAAAGTACCTCTTGAAACGTCATCTCATCCAATAAACAGAAAGAAAACCCCTATCCGAAATATCGTTTTGAAACCCCTAAACAACCAAAGATAGCCGGAGAAGGCTCGCTGGGGAAACACCTCATCATATGTATGATCTGGCAATAAGAAACCCGCTGGACAGTAACCCGAAACTTCACATCGTCTACTGATAGACGGAAAGAAAAGCTACTTACTAGAGAAGCTCTGTTTTGAACCTTATTGAAAATCAACCAGAACTTCACATCGTCTACTGATAGACGGGAAGGAAAGCATATCCTGGGGGAAACCCCTTCTTGAAGCCCCACTGTGATCACCCGCAACTTCACATCGTCTATGGATAGACGGAAAGAAAACCACATTCGTACTCAAGACGTCTAATGGTAGACGGAGAAATCCTCTTATCGAAGGAACACATCGTCAATATGAATTGACGGGAAGAAAAGTCTGTCGATATCAGATGACTGCTTGATCAAAGCATAATCGTTGTATAATCTGAGATACAAATAATCTGCTGAACTGTCTGAATACTGTTGCTGGATAAATGCCCCTGAACTGATCACAGAGTAATTCACGCGCCATATGAGGCTGATAGAAAATCTGACTTATGCTTCGTATGCGTATGCAAATGCTTTAATCTTTCTACAGCGTAATGCTCCATCCTGGATAGAAATGCTACGCATTTTGACGATGATATGCAAGTATGATGCAAATATGATGATGCATGCAATATGCTAATGCAGGCTCGAACTGCCGGAGAAGGCCGGGTACAGAACCACTTCAGCAAAATAAATGCTGAAGGCGAGGCCAACTCTGCTGGGGATAACCCGGATATCACTGAATCGTCCTAGCAAAATAAATGCTGGGAGAGTGAAATCAACTCTGCTGGGGATATTGGGAACTTAACCGAACACCTCGACGAAGTAATACCCTGCCGGGGTATATAACTCCGCTGTGAAATAGCAGACGTGCTGAATATGATTGGACTCCTCTAGGGATAGCTTATCCGTACCAACGGTGAATTGGACTTTGCTGGAGAAAATGGAGGGAGTCCTCCTACGCACTGACGAAGCTCGGATTCGGAAATTGATGCGCCAACGCGGATGGGCTTCGCAGTAGTCGCAAACATGGGTTTGAGCTTTTAAGCTATCTTGTTGGGTTAGGTACAACTGGCACTGTAAAATATTCTTCCTGAATACACAGCCTTTTAGTGAAGAGTCAAGGGATAGTAACACGACTTCCCGCATTCATCTCGCTCTCGAAAATCGACTGCATCTGCTCGAATAACTCTGAATGGCCTTGCTGGTACGGAGAAGACCAATCCTTTCTCTTCTGATATGCCCCAGTCTGCGGGATCTCTGTGGGGATAGTCCCTGAAAGGAAATCTGCAAATCTGTTCCTTGATGGTCTGATATGACATGCCCCAGCGTTCTGAACTTCTGAGAGATACTTCACCTCACCTGCTTCTCGCATAACCTTTGCGCGCTTAAGATGATCTGCCTCTGGCTGCAATGACCTTGCCCCTGATTAGCTGATTCAGAGTAGTACCTCCTGACTACGACGTATTCACCGAACCTCAACCTGATTGCCCCTGCTCTCGGAACATTCGGGCGTTCTGCATTCTATCTTGACCATACTTTCCATTGTAGGAAGCTTCTCTGCTGTCAAGCGCTTACTCGCAAGTAAAACAAGTTGTTCTGCATAAAAGATGTATTAATGCAACACATATGACAGCTTTGACATCCAATCTGTTCACTGGGAAAAGGACAAACAGTTTATGGCATATAATGCACAAAACATTTATCGACATCAATACCAACATAGTAAGAGGAACCTTTTTAGGAGTCAGAATCGACGCGACCTTTACCGGAGTATGCTTTCGAAACAACCTGCTTCAATTAGGACTTTCGGAGGTTGTAACATGGTCAGGTTCATGGTTTTGAAAGAAAGGGTAAAGGCTCAAAGTTTATTTTCAACCCACCCATTCTCCTTGATGTTCTCCGATCCTATGTTCAGCTAATTCGACCTTAGCGCTCACCTCTCAGAGGCTGAAAAAATAGGAATGATAGTTCGAGAAACTTTTGGATTTTGGAGTGACAGCCACTCACTCTTTCGTCTTTGACATTTGTGGTCACACGACTCGTATTTCCATCGAGGATTTTTCTTTTGATCCTTTTCATCTTTTTCTCTTCATATCCCTAACTTTTGCCTGGACTGACTCCTTTTGAGTTTCTTTTGATTTTTTAAGTCCAGCGGGATGCCCTCATTTTTGCCTAAGTCATTTGTTTTGAAGTTTTCTTGACTTAGCGGGCTTTTGATTTCTTTTTCATTTTTTCTTTCGAACAAGTCGTGTGACACTGGTTGCCTGGCTCTTTGGGAATGATGTGGCTGTCCCACTCTTGATTGAACCATTGTGGTCTTTTAGGCACGACCTCTAGGGACGTGATTGATCCTCGAACGGACACTCCTTTTGCAATTTGGACGCTTGGTCAAATTAGCTAACACCTACCCTGCCCCAGGTTATGATTTAGGGTTTTTCATTCACAGGAAAAAACTCCTACTACAAGGCTCAAAGGGGTTAACAAGGGATTATCTTCCTTATATCTCCGGTGTTTAGGGATTTGAAACAATGCCTGTACATCATCAACAGGTTCTATTTCAAAAGCATACAATATCGGTAGTTGCGTGTCGGTCATTTTCGTCATCCTCGCCAAATTCTTCTTAACCAAACGTTGGACATTTGCAAAAACAGTTAGTGAACACGACTGGATTCAATCAAAACATGCATATTTATTTCATTATCATCAATTTGAATGAAAACAACAAGTTTTACCAACAAGATTACAAATTCAAACAGGAAAGCAACTACAAATGTAAAGCAATGACAAGCTAAAACAAAGAAAATATGCTAGCTTCTGAGAACCGGGCTTTTGCATCTGCCCTGCTGCTGAACCAGCTATCTTTATTCGATGCTGTCCTGATCTGCTTTCAACGACCCAGCCAAATTATAGAGCCCTTCCTCCTTCATTCAGATGATTTGGGGACCTCCCGGCCCGAAGCTGATTGCTGCACTATCAAGCAGATCCTGCACTTTGTGCTTAAATGCTTTACAGTTCTCAACCGTATGGCCTGGTGCCCCGGTATGGAACTCACAAGTAGCGTCGGCATCATACCCCGGAGGTGGTGGTCCCGTTAAGGGAGCCATTGTCCTTTTATGAACCAATTGGAGCTGAAGCAACGTCTGCAGAAGCTGTGCATACGGCATAGGAGGAATTTCCAAATGACGGCTTGCCAAAGGACCTTGATTCTGATATCTTTTATACCCCCGATTATTCTGTTGCTGGGGCTGCTGCTGCGGGTGCTGCTGCTGGTATCGGGTTGACCCTTGAACACCCTTCGTATCAAATGCAACATCGATTTCTTGATCTTCAATGTATTGATTAACGCTCTCCTTATGCTTAGCCATTTTCTTTCTTAGATCTGCCCCAGGAATAGGCAACAGTTGTGGGCCTGGAGATTCTGACACCATGGAGTCCAGGATACGCTTCTGACCCACTGCAGCTTTAGAAACATCTGTCATTTTAGCATCGACCGAGACAGGAGCAATATGCACAGCTACGCCGCCCGGCGTGAATTCAATACCGTGCGAGTCAATCAAGTCTTGAACATTGTGCTTAAAAGCATGACAACCCTCGATGTCGTGTCCGAATGCCCCGGAATGAAATTCACATTGCTTACTGGCATCGTACCCTTGAGGAAACGCTCTCGTTGGTGGTTCCAACGTTCTTTTTTCAACCAGATTAAACCTCAATAAAGTCTGCAAGAGCTCAGCATAGGTCATAGGTGGTGCCTCAAACATTCTCTTTGGTTTCCCTTCCTGGATCCTCCGCTGAACCGGATGTATCTTCTGTTGCTGCTGCTCAAGTTCCACATGCACAGGTGGCGCGAGCTTCTTCATTGCGGCTTCAAATAGTTGATCGTCTTCTTTCCTAAGCACGTTCTTGACTACTTCCATGATCAAGCTCATTTGGGTCTTCAGCTGACTGTTCTCCTCTTTGAGAATCTTCTGCTCCAGACGCATCTCTTGCATGTCTTTCATCATCTGCCCCAGCTGGCTTTGGACTTCGATCAATTCAAACTGATTCTGCTCCATATCTCTGAAGGAGTTCCTGCAATAAACTGGATGATGAGGAAATAAGGCCCACGGTTCTGATATACCTGCTAAATGATAATGCAGCGTAGCAAGCAAACACATATTCACAACGAGATAAAGAGAAACTCAAGCTATAAGCACACAGACAAACATCTCCCACATATGTACAACCAACAAAATCAGCAGGTAAGCACAAATGAGTATGAATACAATGACCCCAGCCAACAATCCTGGTGGTGGTCGGCAGACACTAGTGCACAAAAGCTAAACGGATTAAGCAGAGAAAACAGATGCGGCATCCGGCGCGAAAACCTCTAGAAATTTCTCCCATACAACTGAACTTTCTGATTGACAATCTTCAGAGCACACACTTCCTGTGGAGTCTTCCATGACGTTAACTGACGAACCCACACAACTGGAGGATGGAAACTCATTAATCTGAATGAAACCCTGAGGAGTGATGCAAATACGGCTAGAGTCTAACAGATCTTGAACCTGGCTTCTAAGCACCTTACAATCATTGGTGGAATGCCCCTGTGCCCCAACATGGTACTCACAGCGGGCGCTGGTATCAAAACCTGGAGGATACGGTGGAATCATCGGCTTAGTCTCTTTCGGCACTACCAATCCACTTCTGACCAGATCTGGCAACAACTGACTGTACGACACTGGTAGCTGAGTAAACTGCCTTTCAGGCTTCCTTGGTCTTCGTGGAGCATGCTGATGCGATCGGCGATAGGATGATCGTTGACTTGAAGTGTCCGAAAACTGATCCTGAGATGCTAGAGATTCTGAGGTGGCGTCATCTCCTTCCCACTCTTCTTGAGAACTGACAACTGACTCAATCTTATTAACTGGGACGTAAGGAACACCTCGAAACTTTCCACTCCTGAGTCCCCTCTCAACAATCTCTCCCAGCCTCATCAGGCCCACAAAGTTTGTGCAACTGAACAATTTGTCAAAGTAATGGCCTTTCAGGGTACCCAAGAAGATGTCAACCAGTTCTCTTTCCGGAAGCGGTGGTCGAACACTAGCAGCCAATTCCTTCCATCTTCGCAAATACGCTCTGAATGATTCATTCTCCGCTTGAGACAATTCTTGCAGATCTACGAGACTAGGAGTCAAATCCAAGTTGTAATCGTACTGCTTCATGAAAGCTCTGGCTAAATCCACCCATGATCGAATCTGATTACTCTCCAATTGCACATACCATCTCAGGGATGCCCCAGTCAGGCTATACTGAAAGCAATGGATCATCAATTTGTCATTTCGCACAAACGAAGTCATCCTCCGACAGAACATCATCAAATGCAACTTTGGACAGCTATCTCCCCTGTATTTTTCAAATTCCGGCACTTTGAACTTGTACGGCAACACCATGTCAGGAACCAAACACATGGCCGCAGCATCCAGGTTAACGGCATCTTTCGCTTCCAAGGCTTTCATTTGCTCTTCCAACACTCGGAGTCTTCTACCATCGTCAAGAGCTCTTGGATCTACTAACCCGGTCATTGGATTATCTCTCCGGTAATTCATCACAGGGAAAGCAACACATTGATTGTTAACAGGAGGATAGCGTTCATTTCGGGCAACAAACTGCTCATGCTGATCTCGGTTCTGGACAGTTGGCTGTACAACTTGGTCCGCAGTAAGATTGTTCGCTTGCGGGAAGCCTTCCATAGAATCATACTGATGGTTGGGCGCCGTGGCGAACCCTGCCAAAGTGTTAGGAGCCTGGAAATCGCCTTCAGACATAGCTACCAATTTCCTGTAACCGGCTATGCTGCTTGATTCTGCTCAAATCTGCTTCAGCCCCTTGGTCGTCTTCAGCACTCTACTCTTGCCTCAAACAATTCCCCGAGAATCACTTTCTGGTGAAAACAAAGGCTGGATAAGTGCTCTGACCTGCTAGAGAAATGCTATGCAGTATGATTTATGCAAACAGAAATACAAAAATGCTAACGTGCATGTGTGCATTGGAGATATTTTCCCTCCAATTCCAGTGTCAGTGGTAGCAAGACGAGATAACCCATAAAGAAAATATTTAGAAAAACCCTCATGTATTGATTAGAATAATAGTCTTGTCAAGAGGTTACATAACTATGCTCCATACAGCTGATATGATAAAGAGGATCCCAGCCAACATGCCTGGTGGTGATCTCAACATACGGAATACAAGAGAGAAATCAAGTACGGGTACGGTTGCGGAAGTCCTCGACCATCTTCTTTGTCTCTGCATGATCTGGTTGATAAATCAAACCTTCTATCAGTCGATCCCTCTTCCTGACCGTCCCCTGGATGTCTCTGACAAAGTCTTCCCAAGCCTTATCATTGGCACCGCCCCCAGGTTTGGGTCTCTTGGCATCTGCTCTATGCTGGAAATCTTCCAAATTCTTCATGGCATCTGTCAACTTGCGCTCGGCCTCGTATCGGCGGCAGGCTTCTTCTTCAAGCTCTTCGTTCTTCACTTTGGCCTGTTCTTCTAACTGAGCAATCTGTGTCTTCAGCTCTTCTTCTCGCTCCTTGCGCTTGGTCATAGTAAGATCCCAGTGTTCTCTGAACTTGGCTAGCTTTGTGTAGGCCCTTTCCAGCTCTTGCTTCTTGGTGGCCAACACACTACTAACGGAGTCTACATCTAACTCCAGACGCTTCTTGGTTTCAGTCAATTCCAATAGCGTAGTCTTCAGATGTTTCAGAGTTTCAGTCTGTTGCTTAGAAACATATCCTGTTTCAATCTTTTCATGCCGAAGCTGGGCATTCTCCTGCTCTAAAGCCTCTTTAGCCCTTGCTAGCTCTTCTTTCTCCGCCATCAGCTGCTTGTAGACCTGCATGTCCACAGTGGTAGGCTCCTCTACCGGAGGAGGATGCAATGGCTGAACCGCTGGATACAGCATAAGGAACTTCACAGCTCGCTCACGAATCCACTCCACATATGGGCTAGGACCTCGAGTATCCCCTCTGTTACCTGAAAGCTTCCCTCTCTTGTGCAAATTTTTCCAGGCTTTCTCAAGTTTGGTCAGCATCTCTTTCCCTATTACACCGGTGAGATACAGAGATTCCTGTATCTCCTCGGGCTTTGGCGCTCCTTGAGGTATATACCCAAATTGCTTGATCAATAAGGAAGGGTTATAGTTGATACATCCTTTCCTTCCTATTAACGGAACATTCGGGAATCCTCCGCCTTTGAGTATGACTTCAGCTCCAAATACCTCTTTAGTGACCCAAACCATGTTCTCAGCAGTCAATCCCATTAAGCGCTCGGGCCATCCTAGAGAATTGATAGAGGTGACAAAAGGACCTGACTTAGGCAAATGACTGGTGAACCACCTGCATAGGAGAGGGACACAACAAGACACATTCCTTCCTCGTCGCTTTTCATTCTGATAATGAGTTGAATGGTGGATATCTCCCAGCAAAGTAGGAACTGGGTTCTTCGCAGCCAAAATATAGAAGGCATCTGAATCAACAAAATCAGGAATGTTCGGGAACAACACGATGCCATACACACATACAGCAAGGATGACGTCAAAAACACCCCAGCTACCCTTCTGGGCATATTCCCGAGCCTTCTCTACCAAGACATCCAACGGGAATCCCCATACGTCTCCTCTTCTGATCATTTTCCCAGACAGCTCAGACTCTTTCAAGCACAGGATGGCAGAAAGCTCAGCCAACTTAGGCTCAGCGTCCGTACGATAAAAAGGCATCTGCTCACGGATCGGTATATCCAGAAGTGCAGAGTACTCCTCCAGGGTAGGAGCCAAAACGAAGTCGGGGAATACAAAACACCTGAGCTCCGCGTCGTAAAACTGTAACAGAGTATAGATGCCGCTGGTCTCGTAGGCAGATGGCTGATAAACGTAGGTCAGAATCCTCCCATATCTCTTTCTGAAGTCACCCATTCCCCTCTTCTTAGCAATAGCAATCAACTCTAACAATAGACTGATATTCGGCGACGGAAACTTATAGGGCAATACTCTCTTCAGGTTTTCCATGTCTTGCTAGGAACAAACACCAGAACTGGAAGGGAAAATATGTACCTGCAATACACACACGTTAGTTGAATGCAGATGGTAATGCAATGATGCAATATGATAAATAATGCAATCTGTGAACACAGGGGCTATGCTGTAGCCTGAAGAGGGATATCTCTGTGATCAAGAACAGAAAACCAACACGGTCACCAGAATCTCAGGACATTAACTACCATCTGATATTCAAAATATCAATCCCCTGGTAAGAAAACCATCTGAACCCCTGTATCTGACGAGAATACCATCTGATAATAGCCTCAACCTCAGATAAGAAACCCATCTGACCCAGACAACACCTGGAGATGAATCAAGAACACCATCTGATAAAGGTACTGAATCATGGTTTCTGAAGGCCAGTTTTCCTGCAATAACCCAGTCCCTCTCACAGGTAGGATAAACCTAATCCACGGACAAAGGTACGGCATCCTATGCGGTCATCAGCGTCACAGACTTTCATGAGTGACGATACGATTCCCAGAAGGAGTGGCATCATCAAGTCATGAAGAGGCCTCACTTAGCTGACTTCCAAATGATCGGTCCCCAGAGTCGACAACCCTCACGTCTGGACTCCCCTCAGATCCTCAGGACCGGAAAGGAGCGCCTCTGCAAGAATCTCGTCTGAGCGCAGATTTTCGTAGGGAACTGTGCCTGCTCAGCAGACAGGTTCGTCTACTACTTCTCCGCAACTATATCTAGGTGTGTACTCAAGCCCAGGTCCGGCTTTTCACTCACAGTAACCTCCCTTTGCCCACAGCAATAATCATGATAATATAATGCTGGAAAATAAATGCGGAAAGGTAAAGGTACAGAAAAGTAAAGTGCAGAAAAGTAAAACACATATACACAACACCCAACGAATAAACACCCAAGCGCTAGGATTGACTCGCGTAGGGGATGGGAAACGGTCCCAGCATAAGGGATGGGAAAAGTCCCTAGATGCTATAAATCCCCAGCAGAGTCGCCAGCTGTCGCTACTGCGAAAATCGGCGCCGGCTTGACAGGAGAGTCGCCACCGTGCGTTATTTATCCCTCAGAGCGGGAAAGGAAACGCTCGAAGTAAACCTCGCAAAGACGGGAAAAAGGTATGGTCATCGCAACCATAGCCTGGGTTCGGGAGTCGGTTACGCAAGGGGAAGGTATTAGCACCCCTCACGTCCATCGTACTCGATGGGATCCACGCTTGGTGTTTATAGGTAAAAGGGTGTGTTATCTATCTACGCTAATGGCTGGTCTGAAAAGAAAAGAAAAGGACAGGACTCGACAGAACATACGGTGTTCTGGGCCTACGTATTCCCTCGTGCAATGGGAAAGTCAGAGTCAACGTAGTTCGACTTCCTACGTCTAAACGGGGGAAAGGTTGCTCGCCAGGACATCGCGTCCTGTGCCTACGTACTTCCATCTGGTATGAAAGATCAGAGCAAACGTAGTTCGACTAACTACGGGTAAACAGGGGGCTCTCACACAGCAGTGAGAAAACAAACTGGTCCCAAAGGCTCGGGAACCTACGAATACGATCTGGTCTCAAATGCGCTCGGGCAGGAGAAAAGGATAACAATTAGTCGTTAGCGGGAAAGTCTCGATCGCACAGCCGCGAGAGAACAAAGGTTAGTCGTTAGTGTGCTCGCTAGGATGTCGCATCCTATGCCTACATATCTTCGTCTGGTACGAAGAATCAGAGCAGCTGTAGTTCAGCTAACTACGGATCAAGCTACTCAAAAGCTCCTACAGAAAGGAAAGGGAACCCTAAAACTATAGCTGAGAAAGGGGAATCTACCTACTGCTATCACACCTGGTTGACCATCCTAATGTCTATCATAACAACTCCGCAGCGGAGAAGTCAGAGCTCCTAAGGGATCATGGCAACAGAACTGAACTACAAACAAGAAACTGCAAAGTAAAGGAATACTGAAAATATGCATGAATGCAACACCTAGACAAACAAGGCGCAAAGGCCGCAAACCACAAAGGCAAGGGAGCTCAGCTCTACCAAATACCAACAAGCAAAGCCACGCAATAACAAACAAGCAGAAGGAGGACCACCTCAACTTCTCATGCACACCAAGTATACTTCTAAGATGCACCTACTCAGAACTATATGAATACCTAAGTCTAATGCAACATAACATCACACAAGTCAAACAACACAAAAGACTAACCCTGAACAGGGCCTCTATCTACCCTGAAACAAGCTCCTAATCTATCTCTAACCAAAACTCTATACAGCACCCTAAGAGAAGATCTAAGCAACAATTCTAATCAAAACCCTAAGCAAGAGGAATCAATCCCAGTCTCCAAGCTTCAGAACAAGCTTACCAGAGAAAGGAAGCTAAGCAGACAAGTCCATAGTGCTTTCCTCAGGAAAGTACCAGGAGGTTACTACTCAGGAATCGTATCCTATGCGGCTCGACAACTGTGATCAGTTTACATTCCTCCTCAGGAGAAATTAAACTCACATGAAGGCTCCGGCGTCACTGGATACTTGAGAAAAACCTATATGCACTAAGGGAACTAAGTGAGCAGACTCATAGGACCTTCCTCAGGAAAGTACCAGGAGGCTGACACTTAGGAATCGTATCCTACGTGGCTCAACAACTGTGATCAGTTTACATTCCTCCTCAGGAGAAATTAAACTCACAAGTTGGCTCCGACATCACTGGATACTTAAGAAATCCTAGATAAACTAATGGAACTAAGTGAATAGACCCATAGGACCTTCCTCAGGAAAGTACTAGGAGGCTTCCACTTAGGAGTTGTATCCCATGTGGCTCAACAACAGGTGATCAGTTTACATTCCTCCTCAGGAGAAATTAAACTCACAAGTCGGCTCCGACATCATTGGATACTTAAGAAAGAGGTGAGAAGAAAGAATGAAAGTCATTCATAGTGCCTTCCTCAGGAAGGTACCATAAACTCCCTTCAAACTTCAGGATCTCGAACCTCACAAACAGAGAACAAGCTCCTAGACAAAGCCTCCATCCACTGCATCCTTGCAAGCTCCAACAGGACCTCAACCAGCTCCTATCCTCAAGAAGAACCCACAGGCCAGCAAACCACAAGAGACTACCTCTGAAGTTCAACCACAGTTGAACTTCAAAGGCAGAAGTCATCAAGACTTCTCCTAACTCCAGGCTCAGACAAATCATATCAGAACATCCTACCAAAATCTATCAAAAATCTATGGGGAGACCTACATGGCTCTATGACACTATACTGAAAAATCAGAACAAAATTCAACACCAGGTGAAAGAACTAAAATCAGCAACACAGGCATATCCACAAACCAATTATTCAACATCAATAACAGTGAAAAAATGCAATTAAAATGAAAATGCAAGATTAAGCTAATGTTTTTATACTATAAAATTCTACACTGAATTACGAGTCTACAGAAAAAAGAACGGAATTATTTGACTAAATCTACTATTTTTCATGAATTTTCTAATGATATGCATGCATTAAAAAATATTAAAAGAAATCAATTAAAATGGAAAATATACAAAAAATAGTAAACAAAAATAAAATGACACTTTTATTTTTATTTAATTTTCTAGGAATTATGATGTAATGGTAGAAAAAAGAAGAATAAAAAAATCAATCATTTACATTTTATTGTGAATTTTATAACATGAAAATATAAAAGAAAAATAAAAGAAACAAAATGGGGGTTCAAACAGCAAGGATTTAGCTCTTAATTCATTGGGCCCTGATCCTGGGGGGTGCCAACAGCATTAGGGCGCAGGGCCCAGGTTTGTTAACCAGAAAAAAACAAAAAAAACCTGAAATGAACACAGGGGGGGTGCAGCGCTAGCAAGCTCTTCAGTTATTATTATTATGGGCTTAAACGAGGAGGGTGCAGATAGCAATTAGGGCGCAAGGCCCAACTCAATTCATTCTGTCTCTCATACGCCAGGGGGGGGGGACAAGCAATTTGGGGTGTAGCGTTCAGCAAGATGCGCTTGGGCCTAAGCCCAATATCCTAACCCTAATCCAATTGGGGAACCCTAACAAACAAAACCAAAATCACTTCCATCTCTCTGGTACTGTTCATTCCTGGAAACCCTAACGCCACCATCCTCAACCTCTCAGCCTTTCTGAACCCTCTCAGCCTTACGCACGCAATCGAACCGAAGCTTCTCACGCATCACCTCACTTTCGTACCAGATTCCTCCACACAAAATCTAATCCTAAACTAGAGACTACCTAAAATCCCAGCAGAACCACACGTTTCAATAATCAAACTGAATCCAGAATGGAAGAACAATGTACCTTGCTTGAGAGGCTCGTTGAAGGACGTGAAGAAATCCTGGCGAATCTTGACGGATCACTTGAAGGTCACTACGAGAAAGAGACAGATCTTGAAGCTTATTGAGGATCTTGAAGACGTCCCGTTGAAGTTCTCGCGTTGAGATATTGCTGGAGAATTTCTGGAAATCTCCTTGAAGATTGAACACAGTTGAAGTTTCTGGAAATCTCCTTGAAGATTGAACGCGGTTGAAGTTTCTGGAAATGCTGCTGGGAGGATTAGGCTTGACGAGCGATTGGAGATGGAGGTGTTCTTGAGACGCTTTGAGTGGCTGACAACGAGATCAGAGAGATCTTGAGCGCCTGAAGGAATTCTGGAAAAATATCTTGAATGCTGATGAAGATATGAAGATTCCGGCGACGATGATGTTTCCGGCGAGGGGATGATGAAGCTGACGGAAGAGATCGGAGGAAGAAGATGAAGAAAGGAGGGTTTCTGGGGATTCTGGGTGAAAAACGATCTCCGGCGAGCCGTTGCGGTGGCCGGAAGACGTTGGGGGTCACCGGCGGTGGGAGGTTATGGCTGATGCATGGCCGCCGGTGGTTTTCTGGTGAAGCTCCGGTGGATGCTGGACGGTGACAAATGGCGCGCATGCACAGAGAGAGAGAGAATGGGGGACAGCTGGGGGGACACGTGGGAGAGTCTGGGGCAATTCTGAGTTGTGGTGGCGTGCAGAGTGTGGAACGCGTGGGCCAACCCCTGAGCCAACACGTGGCTTGCAATATTTATATCACTGAAATTCGCTGGCGTGTTCTGGAATCTTCTGGTGTGCGCTGGAAGAATTTGGACTGTTTCCTGGACTTTTTCTGGGCTTCTGAATTGTAATCCTGGACAAAAACGCAGACTGGGCCTTGCACTGCTTTGGGCCCAATACGAAACTGAATGAAAAAACTGTAAAAAAAACTGAATTTTAAAAAAACAATTAATCCTAACTATGTCTAATTAACACTAATTAATCTAATGATTGACTAATAAACTCTAAACAAAAATTAAGCCCTAATCAAATCTAGAAAGATTAAAACTCTAATTACTCTATTCAAGCCTAATTAAATCTAAAAAAACAATTAACCTAATTAAACTCTAAAAAGTGATTAAATGTCCAATTAATTCTATATTATCCTAATTCCTTATTAAAATTCTACCATTATTTAAAACTAGTAAATCTATTTAAGACTATAATATTTCCTATATTATCTAAACAACTATTAAACCTATTTTAAAATCTATACAAAATTTTAAAAATGATTTAAAAAACAATTAAACCTATTTTAAAATTTATAGAAAAATTCTAAACTATTACCATCTATTAGTAATAAAAGAAAAACTATATTCCCCTTTTTCTTTATTATTCTAAAAACTATTTAAAATCTTATTTATTCTAAAAATCTATTTAAAAATTCTATAAAATCCTAAAAAGAGAATTAAACTATTAAAAATACAAAAACCCTATTTAAATTCCAGAAAAATCTATAAAGTCTGTCTAAAATTCACAAAAGTCTATAAAAATCCTAAAAATGCAGATGAATGCAAATGACCCCCATAAAAGAGCGCACGAGACCAGATCGAATCGAACAGAGATCCCCGGGCATCAAAATATCCTCAAAATCATTGTGCAAGCTAAAAATCACCGAGGAGCGCGCAATTTCCCGAAAATAAAACCCTGGTGATCTGGACTAGATCTGCCACATCTGATAGACAAAAATCAAGCTGTAAACTCTGATATCCCCCTGTTTGCACAAAAATCATCTGTCTGATTTGCGAATATGAATTTAAACCACGAGTCAGATAGGAGAATCGGTTGGTCAAATTTTAGGGTGCAACACACGGGAAGTGATTATTTGTCGCTTCTATAGAATTTCGGGCGAAGTCTTGGTGCAAATTGTGTGGGTAATGGTAATATGGCGAAATGGCTTTACAATCCATGTATTCACATTGACTGCAGGTTTCCTGTAACGTCATATTTAATTTTGGTGATTTAGTTTGTATGAAAATTGTAAATGGACTTGTATGAACTTAAGGCTTTTGGGACATGTACTCATTGTAGAATCCCTTTTTTGTGTAATGAGCTTTCTTGATCTATTTATTTTGGAATTTGAAATGTGTATAATGGGCTTGAAATCCTTTGTAGAAACTTTGAAATGACATGGGCTCTTTAGTGAAAACTAGGTGCACCTCCACCGTGCCTAAACTTTGAATTCTTTGATTAACTCATGATCCTTAAAATTTGACATTCCAATTAAATTCCAAAATTCTCATCTTCTTGCTTGAAATAGATGGAACCTGATGAATCATGCTTTAAAAAATCAGAGAATCAAGATTTTAAATATGAATTCCACTGCCTAAAACCCTAATTTGGAAAGGAATTTCTCCTTTATCATCTTTAACCACATGATCTTCGTGCCTATTTGAAACATGACTTGTAATCCTCTTGAAATATGACTTAACAAGCACTTAAAACCAATTATTCTCATCTTAATTTACCGTGAAAATGAGAACATATCTTTGCTTTGTTTCCACCAAAAAATTCCACATAGCTGAATAGGGATCAAGACCATAATGGATATACACAAGAACTTCCATGTGGTCTCATCAATTCATTTTAAGATATAAACACCCTCATTGGCAAAACTGCTCTTGGAAGCATGTCAAAAAACATGATCTTACAAACAGACTAATTTCCTCTTGAATTATGTCAGGAGTTCTTTTAAAGCTTTACTTACATATGTTTTAACCAGGGAAATAAGAACTTTACTACACAAAATTCCTAAAATAGGAATGATCTGGCCCCGGATAACCTTCAACCACGGAACGTCTTCAACTTATGACCTCCCTGATAAAACTCAACACGAAACTTGACTCGATTCATTTCAACCTTATGATAGAAACAACATATTTTATTTGAAATTTTCGAATTATAAACAGTAGGTGGATATACAGGGGTAGGACAAATTTGGGGTATGACAGGTACCAACACTTGTTATTATTTTTTGATTTTTATATTTAAATTGGGTCCGTTCTCTAGAACAATAACACATAAAAGTCCATCCTCTAAGCTTTCAAACTCCCCTCTAGGTCTGGGACAAGTCACTAGCTCCCACGGAATTAACAAGCATTTCCTCTTGACACAAATGATGCGTGTGCAATTTCAACAACCATGTGCAATTAAGACCATTCCTTAATCTTAACATTCATGTATATCTTCAATAATTCATCACACTTGAATTACCACACAATTGCACATACTTGCACATTTTTATGAATCGTCCATACACAATTCACTTTCAATTGGTATACAACACATTTTACAATATAATCACAATTGTATTATCATTACAAAAAGCAATAACTATCATGAGTATCATGTTTTCACACCCAAAATAGAGTTATACAAGCACACACATAAGTATTTGATAAATTATCCACAAATCATTTCACAACCGGCAGCAAACAGCACAACAATCCATTAATAGAACATATACACAATTGATTCCCCATAAATATTAGATATAAAAATATTTGGAAACCAATTCTCTTATCTATACTATGATATAGCTCTATTCATTAGCTTTCTGAGCTTCAAATGGGGACCAAAACGGACTTACGGATCAAAAGTTATGGCCAAAATCGTCGAAACAAAATTTTTACTAATACACAGCATGCGTCGACTGCTAGCGACGAGATCAGTCGACGCATTGAAAGCAGAAACAAATCCAGAAAAATGCATTCAGTATGCGTCGACCGCTGCGACGGATGCGTCGATGCAAACAGTACAGTATGTAGAATTTTCTACGTTTTTCATCGTTGGAGGCCTTCTGGACTTCCGATTTCAATTCCGTAAAAAGCCCCAGTTCGAGAATTCGAAATACTACCATTATATAACAATTATAACAGCCCAAAACATATATTTAAGGATGATATCATCATACATAATGTAATTATCAATTTCAAAACCATGGAAATTAGGGATTTCTATCATAAATATGATACTACCCATCATATACTATCATGCAATTCCAATAGTAATATAAAAACTCACCCTTGCCTTGATTTTTGATGATTCTTGAGCTCTCTCTCTTGGTTCTTCTCTTTCTCCACTGTTCTTTCTCTCTAGCCACTTTTCTCAACTTTCTATCTTTCTATTCTATCTCTTACTCATTTTGGTAAACCCTAACAAAAGTCATTAACCTATTGGGCTCACTAACCCACTCTCCCATTTACTACTCACACTTGCTAATAGGCTCAATTAATTAATCTAGAAATTCTACATTATTCTACCAAATATAATAAATCAATTAATTTAATTAATTCAATAAATTACATAACTCAATTAAATCCATTAAATCAAATAAGCACAAAATTACACAATTAATCAATTAATTTAATAAATAAATAATTACTAAAATTAGGGTGTTACAACCCTCCTCCACTTAAAATATTTTCGCCCTCGAAAATTACCTCAAACGAATAACTTGGGATAAGACTCCCTCATCTGACTCTCAAGCTCCAAAGTCACATTTCCACCAGCTGGTCCTTGCCAAACGACCTTCACCAAAGCAATCTCTTTACCTCGAAGTTGCTTCAACTCTCGATCCTCTATCAGCATAGGTGATGTCTCCACAGTCAAATTATCTCTCACCTGCATATCATCTACTTGGACTACATGAGACGGATCTGGAATATATTTCCTCAACTGAGATACATGGAACACACCATGGAGACTAGCAAGCGACGACGACAAAGCAACACAATAGGCTACCTATCACATCCTCTGTAAAATCTGATAAGGACCAATGAAACACTGTATCAACTTACGCGACTTCAACGCTCTACTAACACCAGTTATCGGAGTAACTTGAAGAAACACATGATCTCCTTCTTGAAATTCAAGTGCTTTCCTCCTATTGTCATGATAATTCTTCTGACGACTCTGAGAAATCTTCATCTTCTTCTGAATCATCTTAATCTTATCAGTAGTCTGCTAGACTATCTCAAATCCAACCACAACACTCTCCTAACTCATACTAACACAATGACGTCCTACACCGCCTACCATACAATGTCGCAAACAGTGTCATTCTAATACTCGAATGAAAACTGTTGTTGTAAGTAAACTCAATCAAAGACAAATAGCTATCCCAAGCTCCTCCCTTTTTCAATACAAACTCTCAAAAGATTCTCAAGTGACTGAATCGCCCTCTTAGTCTGACCATCTATCTGTGGACGATAATTTATATAAAAACCTTTTTCTCTAGTCTTAAGCTTCTTTAATGTTTATATAATTAGGTTAAAATACCCTTATTTCTCTTTTGATGAAAATACTCTTTGCATATTAAAAAAAAAAACTAATATATTAAAAAAATATAAATAAGTCTAAATACAATCATTCTTTTTATTATTAATACACCTACCAATCAAGATTAAGAGTATTCAATTCACTTTTTTTTACAAACCTATTCAATTCAATCAATTTGATAGAAAATTATAAGTTTTTGTTATTTTTAACTCAAGTCAAGTCAACAAAAATCTTCCTAAAACAGCCATTGATGGAATGGGAAACTAAATGGCCAAGTAGATTTTATCTTTAGTTGCCAAATAAAATCATTACATAAAAAATTCCATACAAAATAAAGAGAAATAGCAAGAATTTAAGGTATTTTGATAATAACCCATTACATTATTTATTTTTTAAAAAAAATAGCATCCTTACATAACAATAACAAAACAAGTAAAAGAAATAAAGACAAAATGAGTTGATGAACTATGATCTTTGACAGTAGCAGCACCATGAATGAACTATGAGAAGACTATTCATGATCATCTGGCCCCCTAGGGCTTGTGAAAGGAAATACGCCTGCAGAAAGTGGAGACGGAGGGTCGGGACTTAAAATCTCATTAGGTAAATATGGTTCGAAAGGGTAATCCGGCGAAGAAGGCGAAGAGAAAATGCTTGGTGACAGAAGAGGCCTATAAGGTGACTGAGGGGATAGGACATTCACTTTTTGTGTTGGTGAAGCCAACAAGTTTTCAGAAGTCGGCCACATAGAGTAATTTGCTTGTGACGGAGGAAAATTATTCAGAAATTGGTTGGCATTGTTCATAGGAAAAGGATGGTTGCTAGCAATATTCATAGACACGGAAGAGTTAAGATTCGGAAAAGTTTGGTTGCTAGCACTAGCAGATGATAGGTTGCCATTGTTAACCATTTGAGTTTGGATTGGAAAATACTGCGGTTGAAATTGAACATTAACATTAACATTGTTGATCATTTCTTGTTGCGGAGGAGGAGGAGGGTATGGTTGGAATTGATTACCTCTTGAAGCACCGCCACCACCACCGTAGTAGTTCTCCGATTCTTGAAACTTTCTCATGAAAGCTGAGATTGGAGACTCGACGAAATTGTTCCATGAATTATCGTAAATGGAAGGACCACTAATAGGCTGCAAAGGAGGGACAGCCAGTCCATTAATGTAAGGCACCCGCGGTGGTGGTGGGTGCATCGGAAACTGAACAATCGGCCGCACATTGGCCAACGGAGGAGGCCTGTTTTGCTGCAACCTAGTAAACTCAGATTGAGTTCTAGTAGGCCCTTTTGATTCTCTTCCGGTAGTCCGCATAACAAAACTCTTGAAATCATCTCTGTGAATGTGATGAATTTTCGTCTGCGGGTAATGATGTCTGCCACTGAACTCAATTGTTTGCTGCGATGAATTCTTTTTTATTGTCTTCCCTATTCTGCTTACACCCATATTCTCGTTATATCTGTTGCTCGAGTTTTCCATTTTTGAAAGATACAGTCAAAGATTCTTTCTCTACTTTACAAATGCAGGATTACACCAAAAGAAAAACAGACAGAAATGAACTTAAACTAACACGCTACCAAATATCACAAATATCTCAAATTACTACATAACTCAACTGGAATTCAAATTCTAAACTTATGAATATGGTCGATAAGTACAATACTTAGTGAGAGAGAGAAAAAAAGTTATACCCATATTGAATATTGAGCACCATGTTCATTCAAGCTTCCAATCAAATAACTGTTCAACGAAAACGAAACCAAAGATATGTGATTAAAAATAGTTTTAGAGCAAAGAAAAAGTACAGAAAAGAACAATTGAGAAAAAAGGTTGAAATTTGACACAAGGGTCTAATGGGTATAGAACAAACTGGAAGTGAAATATGAATGAAGAAGAAAACCCTATCACTCTTTATAGGGCTTTTTTGCTGAGTCAGCAAACCGTGGGAAATGAATTACCAGGCGGTTTACTACCTTTTCGATTTTATCAAGGTTTTCAGATGGAATGGAAAACGTGAGCACTCTTTTGCAAATGCAAATTTTTATGAGTTTTTTTATTTGATATAGTTTATAAATTATTTTTTTTATTAAAATACTAGGGTTAAAAACTAGACTATATTATGCTATATATAGTGAAAATTGTTAGATTAAAGTTCAACATTGCTTTATTAATATATTATTAAATGAGTCAAAAATATATTAAAATATAAAAAATATTTCATAATTTTAAGTATATTTTTTTGTGTTTTCTTTGTTTTAATAATTTTATTTCTAGATACAATTTTTGACTAAATTTGTTTATTTTTCCTATATTAAGTTCTAGCATCTGAATATTTAGACCAAGAAAGGAGTAGTGGTTTGATTTTTCTTAATGAATAAAGTATAATACAATTGTGTAATATTTAATACATTCTTTTAAATTTTGTTAAATATTTTAAAATATTTTCAGAATATAGTCCATGAATTGATGAAAACAAAATAAATAAAAAATGCTTTAGTTTAGTCATATTTTGTAATGATAAATAGTTATATTATATATAAATAGATAAGAAGATATAAAAGAGAAAAAAATATAGTAGCATTTTTAAAAACAAAATATAGCACTGTTTATTTTAGACTGAAATACAGCACAATGTTTAATAGTAATATTTTATGAATTAAAAATAAATAAATAGTTCTCATATTATTTATTTATTTGTACAGTTTTCTAGAACACCTTTCATTATTTGTCATTTACAAAGTAAAAAAATGAAATAAATGTGATAAAAATAATGGAAAAAAAATTTAAAAAGGAAACATTTATATTTTTTTTTATCTTATTACATTTAAATGGAAAAATGGTATTTTGATCCACATAATAAACTAAATAGAAAATAAATAAATATATTATTACAATAAACAGTTTTCCTATTGTAAAAAATTTTTACTTTATTCATTTTTTGACTAACTTTTTTCTATGAAAATATTATTATTTATATCAATATAAGAAAAATGAAAAAAAGAAAAAAAGATTGATTTGATAGTGAGGTGACTCACCTAAATATCATATAAAATAATTTTTTAAGTTGGGTAGGACTATAATAGATAACAAAGCTTTCCTTTAAAAAAATTTAATATTATTGCTTGTTTAAAGTTGGAATTTTTTTTTAAAATAACTATAATTAAAAAAAACTATTATAATAGGAAATTCAAAAAAAAATTCAAAGTGGGTATAAACAAGCATTGAGGCGTCATATGAAATGGCTGGTGTGTGTGGGCTTAAGGTGAGTCACCATCTCATATGGTGCCACCACTTCAATTCTTAAACCAAGACGTCATACCATATGGCGACACACCTTTAAATGAAACCCTAGGTCTACAGAGGAGGCGCCATATGGTATGGTGCCTCAATACATCCCTTTTTATTTTATTTTTAAATTATTTGTTTTGTGTTTTGTTTCATCATGAATTTGTAAGGGTATTTACGACATATCATATGTGGCCCATACTATTTTATTTTTCTATAAATAAGACTGCACACTCACCTTTTTTTTCAAACAATTTTCACCAATAGACTTAATTCTTCATAATTTTCAAATCAGTCTAGAATCTTTGCATTTTTAAATCAACGTTCATCGTCGTCGTCATCATCATCGGAGGAACCGCTTCCAACATTTCCTCTAATGAAAAGAAATGCCCTAGTTTATTTTTCAGCAACAAATCCTCTGATGAAGGTGCTACTGTGGAACACATAGACTTTGGAACATTTTCATAGGGAACTGAATCACTGGATAGAATGAGATATTGTTGTAGGTGAAAAGATTAGGAAAATTGAGAGGTTAGTTGAGGAGTCAAGGAGAAACGGAGTTACTCGTGATTGGAGAAAAGTGGAAAATGATGCTGGTGTCCTTATGATGATGTTAATACCAAAGAAGATTACCTTGATGGTTGTAATATCCTAGACAAGTTGATGCATTGAGTTGTTTTATGTGAGTTTGTTATTGTCATTTTCGAATTGTTATTTGATATTAGGTTATGTTGTTGTTATTTTCGTATTGTTGTTTTGATATTAAGTTATGTTTATTTAATTTATGTTACTGTTAATTGTAATCGCTTAGGTATGCTATCAATGGAATGAAATTTATTGTTGATTTAAAGGGACACAGTTACATTAGAAACTATGATCATGTGCTTGATCCTACATTGGGACATTTTATACGATTGTGTCCTAGTTGCCGACACGAACTACATAATCCTGACCATTTTGTTTGCTGCATACATCGTCGTTCGAATGCGCGTGCTATTAAAGCGACCCTTTTTCTTTCTTTGCATCAAATCATTATGCTAGACAATTTCGCCTTCGTATGGAGGCCAATAGTCCTCCTTTGTCACCACCTGAAAGCTACTGCCGTAGACATTACATAGACTTATCACTTGGTGAATAGTAGAAAGATAGTTTGTTGGGTCCTAGAAAGCCTTCGAACATGCTGTTATAACATGGGAGCAAGGCATATGAAATGCCTGAAACTTATCACAGTCACATCAACTCCTATCTAGTTCCACTCGGTAACATCCCATAGGCCTCCCTTCATTGTGATCAATTGACTCTGCAACACTGAACCAACATTTATTACAGTCAAAGATTGTGACCACATGTGTGTTGGCTTTGGCAGCTTCGTGTTTTATGAATTTCATTGAACTATCACTGTACAACTGACTAGATTGTAATACTGAACCCCACTTTGTATGTCTGTTATCAAAGAGTGCCCCGAGCCTAAAATATGTTGCCTTTACCAAGGCGATTATCGGTAGGTTTCAGATTCCCTTGAAAACAAAATTCATTGATTCAACGAGGTTAGTTGTCATGTGGCCCCATCGCATCTCATTATCGTATTCCCTTGTCCATTTCTATTTATGAATATATCAATCCATCTTAATGCATTTGTGTTTGTCAGTCTGATCTCGCACGGTAGTGTTTGAATGGGGGCCCTGTTAGTACATACCCTGCGTTCACAACCTTCTTCCTTAGAGTTTTGTCTCTGAGAAATTAGAATACTCATGACTGAGAAATATGTTACGCACATCTTCATTGTCTCGAATCTTTAATTGAAAAAATTTGCAAATGGCGTATTTTGACAACATTTGAAGAAAAACACTCTGAGTACCACACACTAAAGAGAAAAGAGTTCCCTTTTCATTACAAAATGTACGAATGTGTCCAGTTGTATTTTTATTTTTTACGCTAAATTTACCAAGTCTTTATGTTATGAAAGCAACGCTTTTACTTTTTTTCCAGCATTTCTTTGTTTCATTAGGAACATTGTTGTCTTTACTAGCCTATATTTCACCATACACACTCCCAAAAGCAAACAACCGTCGAGTGCACCATAAATCCTAAGTACAGTACCAGAGTCCTGGGACTAGTTTGGCCAGTCCTGCAAGCAAACCCGTGACGGGAGGTCAGAGGTTGTCCAGGCGAAAAACACGTGCGAACAAATTGGCACACCCGATGGGACTCGTAGGTTTGGGTGTATGCAGTTACATAGTGGAAAGATGGTAACACCGCGAAAAAACGAAGAAAGGTCTTCGCAAGAAAATCCATTTTTATCACCGGGGACGGCTCTAAGCACTGGATCCACGATGATAATCACTTCGACCACTCACAGCAGACTGTTCGCGACTCCAAGTCGACTCGAGGCAAGACCGGTGACGATAGGAGTCGAAGGGAAATATTTTCCCAGTTTCACCATGTCGGAACCCCAACACTTAGGGATACCGACAGATTTTATGTCAACGTTGCGCTATGGTGGTGTAGGCACGAGAGAGAATCCCTCGTCAGAATTCTCGCCATATCGAAACCTAGGGCCCCTGACCCAACAGGGGGGAAGGCCGCCAGGTTTTGGTTCACTTCCCACTGCAATACCGACATTCACCACTAGTTTCGTCGCGGTTATGCGACAACAGATGGACGAAAGCAATCACGAGATGATGCATATGTTAACCCAACAAATGGGCACTATTTTGAGACCATTAATACAAGATTTGACTCAGAGTTACCAGTAATTGGCTGAAATTCTGCTTGCGCACAGACTGATGTTATAACTAATGTTATAACATCAACAATAACATAGGCCACTTAACAGATAACTTGCAGTTATTGAAAACAGAAAAGAACACACAACAATTGATTACCCAATTCAGTGTCAACAACACTTACATCTGGGGGCTACCAAGCCAGGGAGGAAATTCACTATTAGCAGTATCAATTTAGAGTTAAACCTCCAGTTTACACTCCTCACTTAATCACTACCCAATGACACTTTAGCCTAGAGACTCTCTAGTACCTGAGTATACCCACTCACTCCCCCACTATCACACACCTGCGATATCAATTACAATTGTAAAAATAGTTTTAAAGAGACACTCCAAAACACATACTTTGATCTTGCTTCACAGCTTTGATCAAGAACACATCACTCTTGCTTCACAGCTTTGAGTGTTACACCAGCCCAGAAACTACCTAATCAAGACAATTATGCAGAAGCTAATTGCTCGAATTACAAGTGTTCCTAAGACACAATCGTGAAGAACAACATCTTCACTTCTAAACAACTATGGTGATTTCTCTGTTTCTCTATCTTGAACAGCTGCCTTCTAGGACTGCTTCTCCTGTTATTTATAGCAGCAGATCAGTCCTTGGGCCTAGGCGCACAATCTAGGTTTTTCATCACAAAACCTCTCCTTTAATTGTCTGCCCACTTGCCAATTCATTCAGGGACATTTTAGTTCGCTTAGGGCTTCTAAAATGTCTCCTGCATTTCAGGTTGAGCTTCTGATTTGTTTCCTGAGTTCTAGCTAGCAGAATAACAAACCTGCGCTTGATGTCATACGACCCATGTCATAACATTGGGTATGACATCCATCGTAACTTGCGTTTAGCTAAGTTAACTTACCCTGCACAGTCCATATTATGTATGCACTAATATCAGACATGACATACATACATGCACCAATGTTATGCCATACAATGCAACCAATCTAGAGCACTTAGAAACTCCCCCTTTGGAAATTTTTTGGCTAAAACACTCTATACTTACACCAGAGATTTTCACACAGCAGAATACTTAACATAGATCCTGTCATGCAGGAAAGTCACTAGCTGCTCAAGTTCTCAGGGTCCTCACTGTTGGCTTTCAGTCCTGTTCATCTCAACCTGTTAACCATCTGACAGTTCTCACTGCAGATGTCACTCCCCCTCAACTGATGTATCTCATCAGCTGTACATTGTGCCTGCATACCTTGCAATTTTACAGACATCCAGTCTGATCTGGATGTTATGTCATTCACAGTAACCTTCTGAAGTCACACACTAGCACCCTTGTGCTACTCCCCCTTAAAGGAGGCACTCTACTCTCAGGTACTCTCATTCTGCTCACAACTTGCAGACACATACACCCCTAAGATACCTTCCTGAAGACACACATACTCTTGTGCCACTCCCCCTGAAGAGTTGCACAGCCACATACATTCTGCAATCATCCTGCAGACACACACATACACTCCTAAGTAGCAGCTAGGAGCTCACAGGGCTAACATACATTCTTACACAGACTAGGAATTCACACATTACTAACAGCATAAGCTGTTATCACACATTTGCAGCAGCAACACAGCTATCACACCTATCAGAGGCACATACTTGCTCTAGTGGCACAATCAACCTGTTCTTCAACATACTCTTGGTATCGAACAAGTCTTCAACCTGTTCTTCAACCTGCTGTTATCTATACTTCTCTCCCCCTTTTTAGCCATAAATTAAGATCCAACTAATAGACTAGTATAGATTAAAACATTAGCATTACAAATGTTTGGGAGTTCATTACAACAAAGCATCATAAATTCAAGTTGTCATATTAAACACACTGCTAACTAAAAAAAAACTCCAAAACAGCAACACAACATCATCAACTCAGCAACCAGCAGCCTAAGCTCCACAGTAGTCTATCAGCACACATTATTCATCCTCCTCAGAGGCATGCAGACAAATTTCCTTTGGAAGGCCATGTTTTGGCTTGATTTGCAGTGATGATCTTGCAAACCTGGTTGTTTGAAGTAACCAATTCAGTCTCACCACCATTTGCTCGTCCTAGATACATGTTGATTATAGCAGGAGAGCCTTACACACACTTCCCTTTGACAAACACCTTTATGAACTCCTTGTTGTTTGTATTTGAGATTGAGTCAGGTATGTTTGCAATGAACTCCTTTACCAGTCCTTCGTAGCATTTGGAAAATCCATAGATTGGCTGGAGCAGTCCAGCCATGTTAGTGAGTTCCATTACCTCCTTGATCTCCAAGGCATCCTTCCCCAATTCTCTCTCACAGGCTATCTTCCTTTGGTAGACATATCTCCATTTTGTCACTGTGAATATTATGGAAAGAGATATTGTCGAGAGGGGCAGTTGGTATAGGGTTAAGAGTTTTCTTACCTGATGCTTTCTTTAAATGAAAGATGTTCAGAGCATCTTTCACAACATTATTATCTGCAACAGAGTTACTATCAGTAACTTTCATTTTATTGGACGCAGCTGATACCTTGCTCCAAGTTTTGGAAGGGCCAACAGGAGTTCCTTTTCGCTGATTTTGGGAGAGTTGTCTTCAAGCCCAACTTTGCTTTTCCTAGTCATTAGTTTCTTGGCTATACTAGGAGCAACATTCTTGATGAATTCATCATCTGATGATACATCTACATCATTCACACCATTTCCAGTAGCTTCATTCATCTTTTCCTCATTATCAGTGCTCTTGTGTTGAGACATTGTTAGAGACTTTGGCTGTAGAGGAAGGATTTTTCGGTAGTGGTTGTATGATGGATACAAGGAGACGATTTTGTATGAGGAACCATAGTGGCAATCTGATAGAGTAAAGGGGCTAGAGGGATTTGCTTGACAGAGTGGAGGGAACTTATTATTTTGACCAATCAGAATCTGATTAATATTCAAAATATAATTCCCTATTAATTGCTATAACTCATTATTAATGCAGGTCCTCACCTTTCTTTGTGAATTTTCAAAGTGAGTATCCTTTAGACCTCTAGTGACCCTATCAGCACAGTTTAGATCTGAGTTTCCAGGCTTCACAGGAACCTTTACAAATTGATGTCTGCTATCACTGTGCAAGGTTCTTCTAGTCTGAACTGTGTTCATCCTAATGTCACAGAACAGAGTCATGACATCTTGAGTACCATAGCTTTCTTTATGCTGGTCGTTGTTTATGAACTCCATCAAATTCCAATATAGCAGGTCCTGATTTCTGTGATGTACCTTCTCTGGATATGATGTCTTGGCTTGCCTGCCTACCTCATATTTACCATAGCCTGTTCTCCCATCTAGAGGAAACTTTGGTGTTCCTCTTGCTGATTCCTTGGTTATGGTCTTCTTCATCCTTTGAGTGTGTCTACCTTTCTCCAACCATATTTGATCCTTCTTTTCTTCATTGATCCATCCAGTTAGGTTACTTATGGGTTCCCATAAGTAGCAATTATTCTTTGCTCTAGATTCCCTCATGACTTCCTCACCTTCTTCATTGATGACCACACACCTATCCTTGGAAAAGTGGACTTTTAAGCCTTGATCACATAGTTCACTTATGCTCATTAGGTTAACAGTCAGTCCTTTAACCAGCAAGACATCCCTCAATTCTGGAGCTTTAAGATTGTCAAGTTGTCCAACACCTATGATTTTTCCTCTAGCTCAATCACCAAAGGTTACATGACTAGATGAATGAGGATTGAGTTTTATCAAGTGATCCTCAATTCCAGTCATATGTCTGGAGCAGCCACTGTCAAAGTACCAATATTCTTTGGTTGGCATCCTTAGGGAAGTGTGAGCTGCTAGTGCAAGAGTTTTGGCAGCCCATTGTCTTTGCTTGTTGGGCACTTCCTTGGCATGATAATGCCTCTTGACATGATGCTGCCTTTTGCCATGCGTACCTTGACTGGTTTTCCTTTGGCTAGGAAATCCATGTAGCCAGAAGCACACTGCTTTAATATGCCCAAGTTTTCCACAGTGATAGCATATATGCCCTTGGAATTGTCTCTTGACTTGATTCCAATTTTTGTGGGGAGGATGTTGTGACTTTGGTCGTGACATCCTTTTTAATTCTTGAATTTCAGGCTGTAGCCTCTTGAGTTTCAAGACAGGATTTTGTTTTTCAACAAATCCTAGACCAAATTTATCTCGTGAACTCTGACCACTCTGAAGTATTTCCTCTAGGGTGTCAGTCCCAGAGTTGAGCATCCTTATGGATTTTGTCATTTGCACATTTTCACCTTTCAACTCATTTACCTCTCCTTGGAGTGAGTTTATAGTGGCTAGATGCTCTATCTTTTCAGCTTCTAGTTCTTTGATGAGCTTCTTCTGACGCAATCCTTGCTGGTACAACTCTGTGCTTCTGATGTGAAGTTTTTGATATGATGTTGTGAGCTCCTCAAAGGTCAAATCTTCATCACTTGAATCCCCATCAGAGATGCACACACTGTTAAGAGCAGTGCCATGTTTGGCTAATTCCTCTTCTGATCCACTGTCAAAATCTTCATCAGACCAAGTGACAGTTAGGCCTTTTCCCTTCTTTTTGAGGTATGTGGGACATTCCTTTCTAATGTGTCCATATCCCTCACACTCATGGCATTGTACACCTTTTCTTTGGTTGGAGATTTCCTCAAACTTGTCCCTTCTGCTGCTTTCAAATGAGCTGTTCTTGTTGTAGGGTGTGGACTTATGATCAATTCTCTTGATCAGTTTGTTGAACTGTCTTCCAAGCAAGGCTAGTGCCTCTGACAAGTTTCCTCCTTTTCACCACCCTCTTCTTCTGAATCCTCAGCAGTGTTTGAGACAAGAGCTATGCTTTTTCTCTTTTTCTCCACAGTCTGACCATACATGCCCATTTCAAATGTTTGGAGAGAACCTATAAGTTCATCCACCTTCATGTTGCATATGTCTTGGGCTTCTTCAATAGCTGTTACTTTCATAGCAAACCTTTTAGGTAATGACCTTAGAATCTTTCTTACAAGCTTCTCTTCAGCCATCTTTTCTCCCAAAGCTCCTGAAATGTTTGCAAGTTCAAGCACATTCATGTAAAACTCATGAATGGTCTCATCTTCCTTCATTCTTAGACCTTCAAATTTGGTGGTCAGCATTTGAAGTCTTGACATCTTTACCTTGGAAGTTCCTTCATGAGTAGTTCTGAGAGTGTCCCAAACATCATTTGCTAGTTCACAGTGGTGTACCATCTTGAAGATGTTTTTATCTATGCCATTGAACAAAGCATTCAATGCTTTAGAGTTTCCAAGAGCTAAGGCCTCTTGCTCTTTGTTCCATTCCTCTTCAGGAATCAACACATCTACTACATCCTTGTCAGTCTTCACAAGATGTTTCCAGCCTGAATTCACAGCTCTTCAAGCCTTGTAGTCTATAGACTTCAAGAATGCAATCATCCTTGGTTTCCAATAATCATAATTAAATCCATCCAGAATTGGAGGTCTATTTGTGAATCCTATGTCTTTGTCCATAATAGCAGAGTTTAACTTCCCTAGATCTCACCCAGATTCAAAAAGGCAGGGTGCCTGCTCTGATGCCAATTGAAATTCTGCTTGCGCACAGACTGATGTTATGACATCAACAATAACATAGGCCACTTAACAAATAACTTGCAGTTATTGAAAACAGAAAAGAACACATAGTAACTGATTACCCAGTTCAGTGTCAACAACACTTACATCTGGAGGCTACCCAGCCTGGGAGGAAATTCACTATTAGCATTATTAATTCAGAGTTAAATCTCCAATTTACACTCCTCACTTAATCACTACCCAATGACAGTTCAGCCTAGAGATACTCTAGTACCTGAGTATACCCACTCACTCCCCCACTATCACACACCTGTGATATCAGTTACAATTGCAAAAATAGTTTTGAAGAGACACTCCAAAACGTACACCTTGATCTTGCTTCACAGCTTTGATCAAGAACACATCACTCTTGTTTCACAGCTTTGAGTGTTACACCAGCCTAGAAACTACCTAATCAAGACAATTATGCAGAAGCTAATTGCTTGAATTACAAGTGTTCCTAAGACACAATCATGAAGAACAACCGCTTCACTTCTAAACCACTATGGTGATTTCTCTGTTTCTCTATCTTGAATAGCTGCCTTCTAGGATTGCTTCTCCTGTTATTTATAGCAGCAGATCAGTCCTTGGGCCTGGGCGCACAATATAGGTTTTTCATCACAAAACCTCTCCTTTAATTGTCTGCCCACTTGCCAATTCATTCAGGGACATTTTAGTTATCTTAGGGCTTCTAAAATGTCTCCTGGATTCCAGGTTGAGCTTCTGATTTGTTTCCTGAGTTCTAGCTACCAGAATAATAAACCTGCGCTTGATGTCATACGACCCATGTCATAACATTGGGTATGACATCGATCGTAACTTGCTTTTAGCTAAGTTAACTTACCATGCACAATCCATATTATGTATGAACTAATATCAAACATGACATACATACATGCACCAATGTTATCCCTTACAATGCAACCAATCCAAAGCACTTACAAACTCCCCCTTTGGCAAATTTTTGGATAAAACACTCTGTACTTACACCAGAGATTTTCACACAGCTGAAAACTTAACATAGATCCTGTCATGCAGGAAAGTCACTAGCTGCTCAAGTTCTCAGGGTCCTCATTGTTGGCTTTCAGTCCTGTTCATCTCAACCTGTTAACCATCTGACAGTTCTCACTGCAGATGTCACTCCCCCTCAACTGATGTATTTCATCAGCTGAACATTGTGCCTACATACCTTGCAGTTTTACAGACATCCAGTCTGATCTGAATGTTATGACATTCACAGTAACCTTCTGAAGTCACACACTAGCACCCTTGTGCTACTCCCCCTGAAGGGAGGCACTCTGCTCTCAGGTACTCTCATTCTGCTCACAACTTGCAGACACATACACCCCCATGATACCTTCCTGAAGACACACATACTCTTGTGCCACTCCCCCTGAAGAGTTGCAAGGCCACATACATTCTGCAATCATCCTGCAGACACACACATACACTCCTAAGTAGTAGCTAGGAGCTCACAGAGCTAACATACATTCCTACACAGACTAGGAATTCACACATTACTAACAACATAAGCTGTTATCACACATTTGCAGTAGCAACATAGCTATCACACATATCAGAGGCACATACTTGGTCTAGTGGCACAATCAACCTGTTCTTCAACATACTCTTGGTATCGAACAAGTCTTCAACCTGTTCTTCAACCTGCTGTTATCTATACTTCTCTCCCCCTTTTTAGCCACAAATTAAGATCCAACTAATAGACTAGTATAGATCAAAACATTAGCATTACAAATGTTTGGGAGTTTATTACAACAAAGCATCATAAATTCAAGATGTCATATTAAACACACTGCTAACCAAAAAAAACTCCAAAACAGCAACACAACATCATCAGCTCAGCAACCAGCAGCCTGAGCTCCACAGTAGTCTATCAGATAACATTATTCATCCTCCTTAGAGGCATGGAGAAAAATTTTCTTTGGAAGGCCATGTTTTGGCTTGATTTGCAGTGATGATGTTGCAAACCCGGTTGTCTGAAGTAACCAATTCAGTCTCACCATCATTTGCTCGTCCTAGATACCTGTTGATTACAGCAGGAGAGCCTTGCACACACTTCCCTTTGACAAACACCTTTATGAACTCCTTGCTGTTTGTATTTGAGATTGAGTCAGGTATGTTTGCAATGAACTCCTTTACCAGTCCTTTGTAGCATTTGGAAAATCCATAGATTGTCTAGAGCAGTCCAGCCATGTTGGTGAGTTCCATTACCTCCTTGATCTTCAAGGCATCCTTCCCCAATTCTCTCTCACAGGCTATCTTCCTTTGGTAGACATTTCTCCATCTTGTCACTGTGAATATTATGGAAAGAGATATTGTCTAGAGGGGCAGCTAGTATAGGCTTAAGAGTTTTCTTGCCTGATGCTTTCTTTACTTGAAAGATGTTCAGAGCATTTTTCACAACATTACTATCAGCATCAGAGTTACTATCAGTAACTTTCATTTTATTGGACGCAGCTGATACCTTTCTCCAAGTTTTGGAAGGGCCAATAGGAGTTCCTTTTCGCTGACTTTTGGGAGAGTTGTCTTCAAGCCCAACTTTGCTTTTCCTAGTCATTAGTTTCTTGGCTATACTAAGAGCAACATTCTTGATGAATTCATCATCTGATGATCCATTTACACCATTCACACCATTTCCAGTAGCTTCATTCATCTTTTCCTCATTATCAGTGCTCTTGTGTTGAGACATTGTTGGAGACTTTGGCTGTAGAGGAAGGATTTTTTTGTGGTGGTTGTATGATGGATAGAAGGAGGCGATTTTGTATGAGTAACCATAGTGGCAATTTGATAGAGTAAAGGGTCTAGAGGGATTTGCTTGCAAGAGTGGAGGGAACTTATTATTTTGACCAATCAGAATATGATTAATATTCAAAATATAATTCCCTATTAATTCCTATAACTCATTATTAATGCAGGTCCTCACCTTTCTTTGTGAATTTTCAAAGTGAGTATCCTTTTGACCAATACGAATTCGATTCACTAAACTAACCAATAAAAAAATCATCAGAAGCCTGCTGTCGAATGCTCATACGCATTTGCCATCAACCTATTACACAATCTGACCCTTGATGCGTAAGTCAAGTCGGTCCCGTTTCTCAAACCATGTCCACTACACGCTTTGCACGCGATAATAAGTCAAACCCTTGATCCAACATCAAGTGGATTTTCGTAACAAACTATCATTCAATTAACAGCTATTCAATTCTTTTCAAGGTGTAAAGAGTAGGTTCAAGTCTTTGATCTTGCTTTCAGTTGTTTATATGCGAGTTATCTTATTCGTGTGTGAGCAATTGACGCCTATAAATAACATTAATAACCCGACAACATTCAACCATGGTCCAACCACTCGTCCTTCTAAACTCCATTTCAAACTCAAACAACTTTCTTTTCACGATGAAAAAGAGAGGGTTCCAAGTCTTTGGTTCGCTCTCCCGACTACTTGGGTCCGAGAAGCCTTTCTTAAGCTTCAAGTAGTCATCATCCGATCAACCTCAATCATTCAAACGACCTTCTTTTGTGATGAAAAAGAGAGAGTTCCAAGTCTTTGGTTCGCTCTCCCGATTACTTGGGTCCGAGAAGTATTTCTTAAGCTTCAAGTAATTGTCATCAATTCAACTTCACCCTTTTAAACACAACCTTATCTTCAAGATGAAAAAGAGAGAGCTCCAAGTCTTTGGTTCACTCTCCCGATTACTTAGGCCCGAGAAGTCTTTCTTAAGCTTTGAGTAATCATCATCCGTACCCACTTCAATCCAATTCAATCCCGTTCCTTTTCGTGCTTGTTACCACGAACTACGACTGCTCTGATTCTTCATTCATTCTTGAATGTAAGATACGTAGGCACAAGATTGCGATGATCTTGGCGAGCACAATCCCCTCCATCTTCCCATTTCCCCCTTTCCTTTCCTGTAGTCGAACTACGACGCTCTGATTTCTCATTCTCGTCCGAATGAGCATACGTAGGTACAAGAGCCCCAATCCTTGGCGAGCACCTTATCCTCTAACCATCCCTTTCCCCCTTAGCGTCTTTAGCCTTTATAGTATCGTTTAGCATTTAGTAGTGAAAAGAGAAGAAATACGTTTAGCTAACATCCATCATAACTCGAATTAAGAGGTTCCCGTTGAGTACAATGGACGTGAGGGGTGCTAATACCTTTCCCTCGCGTAACCGACTCCCGAACCCAGGAATATGGTTGCGACGACCGTGTTCCTTCCGCGTTTATGAGGTTTTCTCGATATTTTCCTCTCCCGTTCATTCGGGAAAAATAAAGTTCGGTGGCGACTCTGTCGAACCGCATTTCTGCGCCTTTTGCGCGAGGGTCGTATGTTCGAATGAATTTTTGAGGTGCGATAGGTGGCGACTCTGCTGGGAAAGTATTGCTCCATGCAAGAGAGAGTCGAGCCTGTCTTAGTTTGAGTTGTTAGTTTTTTGTTTTTATTTTCTTCTCGCTATTTTTATTGGTAACCTTGTTTTGGTTACTTGTGCTTGTGGCATTGTTGGATGATCAGTGCATATTTATGCACATTCTCCTATATTTTTACTTAGGCATTTCTTAACTTTATTTTGATTATTTTTATGTTTTATTATGTTTTTACATTTTATTTTATTTTTGGTTTAATTTAATTATCGCAACTATTTTTCAGCTTTAGCAGTCTGCACGGAAACGATCATAACTGGAGTTCCAGGAATCCGTTTGAGGCGTTCTAAAAATCGCCGGAAATCTAAGAGAGAGAGCTACGACTTTCGTGTTGGAGTCAAAGTCAGATTCGGAGCTCAAAATTCCAAAATTTCGTTTCAAGTTACAGCATTAAAATTCTGTTTTAGTTTTGATCTTGTTTTGGGCCTGGGTTATGTTTTTGACCCAGTTGGGTTATGAGCTGAATCCATTGTTTTATTTTGTGGAAAAACCTCGTTTATCGTACCCTATTCACTATTCATGAAAGTTTTTGGTTGGAGCTTTGTATGAATTATGGAGAACTAATTCCTTCGGATTAATCTGCTGTAATCGGTTCCCGCCAACACTTTGAGGTTCTTTTAATTTCCAATAAAATCTATTTCCTTTCAATTCTTCTCTATGATATTTTGTTTGCTTAATTCGATTTATCTTAGGGATGATTGATTTATTTCGATGATTGCATGTTCTTATACTTTAATCGCGGTTGCTTAATCCGCGTATGTTTCTCGTGTTTGCTTAATTCACAGTTACTATTTTATCTGTTTGCTTAATTTAGAAATTAGGAACGTGTATCGTATAATATCAATTGCGCTTGTTGATTGTTATTATAATCGGAAAGGGGATAGAATCCTCTTAGGAATTGGGAATTATTAGGATCGATGATAAGTTGGGAAACGAAAACAGTAGATTAGTCGTTTCAACTCATTACTACAATCACTTTTTCTAATCACTTATTTTTCGTTTATTTTATCTTAATCAAAACCCTCCATATTTTGTTACTGTATTTGATTATTCCTACAAGAATCCTTGTGAGACGATATTCCGAGTTACTGTCGCTGTACTGCATTTTCCTAAAATTACTCGTTTTTGATCCGCAAGCGACCGCGGATCATTGGGTTATTCTACTTATGATTACTTTGTGAGATGGCTCTACACCCGAGTCTGAGTATAACCCTAGGATTAGGATGGTGGTTGTGTAGTGGAGACTTGCGTGGAGTCTTTCACGTTGAGTTGAAGCGAAAACCCCGCTTGGAGTAGATTCCTTGGAGATATTGTTGTTGTGGTGAGTCTCTTCCATGGCAATGATGTTTTCGAGTTTGAATCGTTGATCCCAAGGACCATTAACTGTTTTATCCATGGTGGTTGGTAGTGTTAATTCTTTGTGAACTAATACGAACGCCCCAATCAGATGAGATCCCTTGAACGTATTACTTTCTTACAATAGTATTTTCAACCTCGGTCTATGACTCTGAGAACCTTTTCTAGAATTCATGTGTCGATGGTTGTGTAGTTGATGCCTCCGAGAAGTCTTTCTCGCGTGGAAGATACGAGAACCTCACCTAGAGGAGATTCTATTGAGGATGTTATCGTCGTGATGAGGCTTTGTCATGGCTATAATATCTTTGAAAGATATCCATGACTCTAGGCACCTACCCGTTTTAGAATCCTACCCGTGGGGTTTCTTTGAGCAGTGACTGTGATCCTTGAACCGTTCACCCAGCTAATCTCAGAACTGTTTGATTTGTGATCCTGCGATCCTGGATCTTGCATCTTGCATTGCATATCATTTGCATTGCATCTCATTTATTGTGCATCTTGCATTCTCCTTCCTTCAATAGTTTCTCATGTTTCTCTTTCCTTCATATCCAGTAAATCAAGTTGATTCCTCGACACCAGTACGCAACTAGAGCCAATACAAGACGAATAATGGAGCAGATTCAACGAGAGCAAGTTGCCATCAAGAAGGAGTTGGAATCCCTCAATAGAAAGATGGATCAGATCTTCGAAGCCCTCGCCATGACTAGGAAGGAACCAGGACAGTGAGCCGCTCAAAGACTGCGCCAGCAACATCAACAGAGGACACGGAGGCCAGATAGGGTATTTGATCTCCTACCAATGACATATGCTAGTATCTTTACCCAGCTGATGGAGAAGAAGGTTATCGTTCCGAGAGATCTAGCTCCCCCAATTGTTCTTCCCGCTGACTATGATGTGAATTCTCATTGCGAGTTTCATAAGGGTGCTCTAGGCCATATGATCGAGAATTGCAGAGCTTTCAAACACAAAGTTCAAGACATGATTGACGAGGAAGCTCTCACCTTTGATGGATAAAATCTAGATTTCATCAACGACCCGATGCCGCCAGCCAGCTAGCGCCAGCATCAGATCAAGTCCAGTCGAGTTCATCTCCCGAAGAAGGTCGTCATGTTGCCATTTCATATTTCGCGTTTCTTATGTTTTGTCTTTGTTTGTTTAAGTATTGTATGCTTTGAACAATTGCCATTCGTATTTGGTTTTCATTAATGTATCGTTTATGCATGTTTTGAATTAGTTATGTCGTATTCACTCATTTTTCACTTATCACCGACACATTTATTTCATACTATCCACTGTTGTTTATCATGATTTAAGGGAGGATGATGAAAACGAGATACCCATAATTGCAAATCGTATGCTTTTAGACCGAATCTCGTCAATGATGTACAAGCATTGCTTCAATCCCCTAAACACTGGAGATATAAGGTGTTAATCCCTAGTAAACCACTTCGAGCCTAGAAGTAGCAGTTTCCTTCGGATATTCAAACCCTTTACATTCAACCTGGGGCAGGGTAGTGTTCAGTCAATTCAACTCCGCACTCGAATCAACAAGCAAAATCCAGAAGACGGCTGTTCATCAAAGACCCATGACATGGCAGTCACAACCTTCCTAAAATTCAAAAAATCAAAAGCCTGCTAAGTCAAACACCTTAGAGGGGACTTAGGCAAAATCAAGGCAATCCCGATGGATATGACAAACAAAATCAATCCATGCAAAAGTTAGGGATCAAAAACAAAAGTAAAAGAGGCCCCCGAAACCCTCAACAAAAACAAAATAAGATTCAGTGGTCATTCAAATAGGGTCACTAGCATCCATCAAAATAAGGTGACTGTCACGTCGAGCAAACCTTGAACCATCAAGTTTATACTGTCAAGATAAGTGCAGAATTAACTGAACGTAAGACTGGAGATCGTTAAGAAGAATGGGTGGGTAAAAATCATACTTTGAGCCTAACATCCTTTGTTTCATAACCGTGAACCAGACCACGTTACAGCCCTCGAAAGTCCTAATTAAGGTGGGGTTTACTCTGAAGGCATACTTTCGCAAGGTTGCGTAACCTGACTCCTCACATGATTGTTAATCATCAGCATTGGTGTCATTATCCTTGCAATATCTTTTACACCAGTCAAACAGCACAATGTATGGGCTAACGGTCTGTTCGCCTCACTGTCACGACACTTCAATAAAACGACACTTTTTTCGAAACTTGCATTGAACTTTGCATTGAGATTACCATTTATGAATGAACAATTTTAATTACAAATCAGTGCTAGGTATTCAAGGACATCTCAACAAGGGGCAATTAGGGAGGAACTTGACTTTCAGTGGCGTACACGAGGCAAGATTATTTCAAAGCCCACAGGCTTGGGCAAATCATTCAATAGCTCGAGCAGGGGCATATCATTACCATATTCAGACTGGGGCAAGACCAAGTTACCCTGATCGTCAAGCAGAGTTGCAGCCTTCTCTGAAGCAAATTCACAGTCACCAAATATCCCAAACATGGGGCATCAAGGACATCTTCTGCTCCAATCATGGCGTCTTCAACAAACTGCGTGTCGAGGAAGTTAATCCCTCCCACCACCCGAAGTCCAATTCGCATTGGCAACTACCCAAAGTCCACCACGCTAGCATCTCCATTTGCATTTCCAATTACTCGTCTGCAATCATATGCATCATACGCATTGCATTCGCTATCATAAGCATCTTGCATCATATGCATACTCCAATCATATCTTACTTCCCTAGCTTTTGCACTTTTGCGCGTCAGCATTTGCATTTGCTCTTCCATTCGCTATGGAGCATCATTATCATCCAGCATTCGCATATGCAAGTCAAGGTCCAGGATCAATCCCGAAGATTTCCAAGACCATCGGCAGCCCAGTCAGGGGCATCCTCCGCAAGATTGTGGGTTTTCTCCTACAAAATTCAAGAGCTTCAAAGCAATCATCAGCCCAGTCAGGGGCATCTTTTGCAATATTATGGTTTCCCCCACGAAGTTCAAAACATTCAAAGCAAGATTCAGCCCAGTCAGGGGCATCTTTTTCAAGACCATGGGTGTTTTCCATGACGTACTTCAACCTCGTGGTTGATCAGATTTTCAAATCAACATACAGCCCAGTCAGGGGCATCTTCCTCGGAATTCATGGGCGTAACCATGAAATCATTTCAACAAAGTTTTGATCTCCAAGCAAGACGGTGGGCGTACCCCGTTGTTTCATTTCAATCCAATCTTCCTCTTGAGTGTTCCCCAATGAGTTGTATCCAGCAAGCGTTACTGTTGTCATTTGCCTTACTATCATCCTTCTGGTGATAGCCGAACTTCATCGATTCAACCTAGCCTGCATCCTTTTGGTGTTGGTAATCTTCAATTTGTGTCACTCTATCATCCTTTTAGTGATAGATGTTTGGGTGTGTGTTTCGCTCCGCCATCCTTTTGGTGAGGGGTCTGTCATCTGGATTGGTGTCAGATTGTGCGATATTTGTTTGTGTGTGTTTCGCTCCGTCATCCATTTGGTGGGGGGTCTGTCACTTGGATTGGTGTCAGATTGTGCGATAGTGTTTGGTGTGTGTTTCACTCCGTCATCCTTTTGGTGGGGGGTCTGTCGCTTGGATTGGTGTCAGATTGTGCGATATTGTTTGTGTGTGTTTCACTCCGTCATCCTTTTGGGGGGATCTGTCACTTGGATTTGTGATAGATTGTGCGATATTTATTTATGTTTATGTTTCGCTCTGTCATCCTTTTGGTGGGGGGTCTGTCACTTGGATTGGTGATAGATTGTGCGATACTTATTTATTTATGTTTGTGCTTCGCTCCGTCATCCTTTTGGTGGGGGGTCTGTCACTTGGATTGGTTATAGATTGTGCGATATTTGTTTATGTGTGTTTCGCTCTGTCATCCTTTTGGTGGGGGGTCTGTCACTTGGATTGGTGATAGATTGTGCGATACTTATTTATTTATGTTTGTGCTTCACTATGTCATCCTTTTGGTGGGGGGTCTATCACTTGGATTAGTGATAGATTGTGCGATATTTGTTTGTGTGTGTTTTGCTCCATCATCCTTTTGGTGGAGGGTCTGTCACTTGGATCGGTGATAGATTGTACGATATTGTTTGTTTGTGTTTCGCTCCGTCATCCTTTTGGTGGGGGGGTCTGTCACTTGGATTGGTGATAGATTGTGCGATAGTGTATGTTTGTGTTTCGCTCCGTCATCCTTTTGGTGGGGGGTCTGTCACTTAGATTGGTGATAGGTTGTGCGATATTTATTTATGTTTGTGTTTCGCTCCGTCATCCTTTTGGTGGGGGTCTGTCAGTTGGATTGGTGTCAGATTGTGCGATGGTGTTTGTTTGTGTTTCGCTCCGTCATCCTTTTGGTGGGGGGTTTGTCACTTGGATTGGTGATAGGTTGTGCGATATTTATTTATGTTTGTGTTTCGCTCTGTCATCCTTTTGGTGGGGGGGTCTGTCACTTGGATTGGTGATAGATTGTGCGATAATTATTTATTTATTTATGTTTGTGTTTCGCTCCGTCATCCTTTTGGTGGGGGGTCTGTCACTTGGATTGGTGATAGATTGTGCGATAGTGTTTGTTTGTGTTTTGCTCCGTCATCCTTTTGGTGGGGGGTCTGTCACTTGGATTGGTGATAGGTTGTGCGATATTTATTTATGTTTGTGTTTCGCTCAGTCATCCTTTTGGTGGGAGGTCTGTCACTTGGATTGGTGATAGATTGTGTGATATTTATTTATTTATGTTCGTGTTTTGCTCCATCATCCTTTTGGTGGGGGATCTGTCACTTGGATTGGTGATTGCTTGTGCGATATTTGTTTGTGTGCGTTTCGCTCCGTCATCCTTTTGGTGGGGGGTCTGTCACTTGTATTGGTGATAGATTGTGCGCTATTGTTTGTTTGTGTTTCGCTTCGTCATCCTTTTGGTGGGGGGTCTGTCACTTGGATTGGTGTCAGATTGTGCGATAGTGTTTGTTTGTGTTTCGCTCCGTCATCCTTTTGGTGGGGGGTCTGTCACTTGGATTGGTGATAGGTTGTGCGATATTTATTTATTTATGTTTGTGTTTCGCTCCGTCATCCATTTGGTGGGGGGTCTGTCACTTGGATTGGTGATAGATTGTGCGATATTTGTTTGTGTGTGTTTCGCTCCGTCATCCTTTTGGTTGGGGGTTTGTCACTTGGATTGGTGATAGATTGTGCGATATTGTTTGTTTGTGTTTCGCTTCGTCATCCTTTTGGTGGGGGGTCTGTCACTTGGATTGGTGTCAGATTGTGCTATAGTGTTTGTTTGTGTTTCGCTCCGTCATCCTTTTGGTGGGGGGTCTGTCACTTGGATTGGTGATAGGTTGTGCGATATTTATTTATGTTTGTGTTTCCCTCCGTCATCCTTTTGGTGGGGGTTCAGTCACTTGGATTGGTGATAGATTGTGCGATATTTATTTATTTATGTTTGTACTTCACTCCGTCATCCTTTTGGTGGGGGGTCTGTCACTTGGATTGGTGATAAATTGTGTGATATTTATTTATTTATGTTGGTGTTTCGCTCCGTCATCCTTTTGGTGGGGGGTCTGTCACTTGGATTGGTGATAGGTTTGTGCGATATTTATTTATTTATGTTTGTGTTTCGCTCCATCATCCTTTTGGTGGGGGTCTGTCACTTGGATTGGTTATAGATTGTGCGATATTTATTTATTTATGTTTGTGTTTCGCTCCGTCATCCTTTTGGTGGGGGGTTTGTCACTTGGATTGGTGATAGATTGTGCGATATTTGTTTGTGTGTGTTTCACTCCGTCATCCTTTTGGTGGGGGGTCTGTCACTTGCATTAATGTCAGATTGTGCGATATTGTTCGGTGTGAGTTTCGTTCCATCATCCTTTTGGTGGGGGGTCTGTCATCTGGATTGGTGTCAGATTGTGCAAGTGTGTTTGCTCTATCATCCTTTTGGTGGTAGTAGCCATGTGTGTTTCATACCATCATCCTTTTGGTGATGACAACCTTTTTTCCAGTTGCTTACAGTTTACTTCGAGGTTTACATTTTCCAATATTTCAACTCCCAAGCATCTCTTTTCTTTCGGACAAATTCAGGGTTTTCTTCATATCTAATTGACTTTTACCTCGGGAAAATGAACGATGTAGCAGTTCATTTCCCTAGGTTTAAGCCAATTAGATAGGGGCATCTGTCATACCCTAAATTTGTCCTACCCTTTTTGTATATATTTTCGCATTATTATTATTTGTTGTTTCATGCCGTTTAGACACGTGTCCACCCCCGATTGAGCGTTTTTTTAAATCTCGACTATTTTGCCCAATAGGAGTGTGACACGTGGCAAAAAGGGTATTTTTGTAAATTTTAAATCCTGTCTTATTTTCTCTTATTTTCTCTTTTTCAAATGTCCATATTTTGATCTTAGAATAGATTTTTATTAAGAATTATTTCTTTTTTATATATAGCTTTTAAAATAGAAAATAGAATTTAGGTGGTTTTTTTTTAAAATAGAATTTTATTTGTTTCTTAAGAAATAGTTTAGATTTTTTAATAGGATTAGTTAGAATTTAATTGCTTTTTAAAATTGAAAATAGTTGTTTTTATAAGATTAGTTTTTTTAGAATTAGTCTAGAGGTAGAATTTTATTTTTAATAGACTTAGAGTTTAGTTTTATAGAAACTATTGTTATTAGATTTAATTTAGAATTAGTTTAAATAGGTCTTTTTATATATATTATTTAAAAATAAATTTTTAGAAATAGTTTAGAGTTTTATTTGAGTTTATTTATTTTTTATTTTGTTAGCATTTTATTAAAATAGATAGAATTAATTATTATTTGGGTTAGTTTAAAAATAGTTTTTTAATTAAATTTGATTTTTTTTAATACGCATGTGATGTATATATTTGTGCAACTTTATAATTGAAAGTATATGTGTTCTAGCGGTTGGATTTGTGAGTATTGGCTTAAAGAATGGGGGCTCAAATCCCACACTAGCCGTTTTGTTTCTTTTTCAATTTATTTTAGTTTGTAGTAACATATATTTATTTGTGCCATCATATTTTGGAAGTATTCCTGCCTCAGCGGATGAACATGTTTATATTTACTTGAAAGATGGGGGTTCAAATCCCACCCTCAACTATTTTGTTTTTTTCGTTTTTTTACTATTAACCATTTTTTTATTTTTTATTTTAGAAGTTAATTAAATTAAGTTCAATTAGGATTTCTTATTATTTATTATTTAGTTTTTTTATTTTCTTTCTTATTATTTATTTAGTTTTTTAGAAATTAAATTATTATTTTCTTTTATTATTTATTTATATTAGTATTATTTTGATTAGAATTATTTACTGTTAGTTTAGATTAATTTTATTGTGTCATTAGTCTTTTAATTTGTAATTAGGAACTTCTGAGTAAGCCACGTGTTTAGTTTCCAGTGGCATGAGTACTATTTATTGTCTCTCCCAACAACCCTAGCAGCCAAGCTCAGAACCATAAACTCTCAGCCTCCAAACCCTAAATTCCAAGGACAACCCTAATCCTCAAAGAAAAAACTGAAAAACTGAAGCCGCAGCCTTACCATCATCTTCAAACATCACAAACCAACCACCTCCAGAAAGGCCCTTCACCGTTCTCACCATTCTTCATAACCATAAAACATCAAATCTAACCAACAACCTGTCTTTATCCAAGAACAAACAGCCGCTTCTCAAACTTCCATTTTTCACCAAAGAAACCCAAACGAACCTTTCCTTCACGTTTTCCGGCAACGAACCTTCGAACATCACCACCGACCCAGATTTCGAAATCACCTTCATAACAGAACAACAAACTACCGTAAACTCTCCTTCACCAACAAATTGAAACCCAATACCTCACTGCCATTTTCCACCGTTTTCCTCCATAAATACCTTTTCACAGAAAACTTCATTTACCTCCTTCAAACCTTCTTTCAATACTCACCCTTAACCTTCATTATCGAACAACAACAGATCGAAACCCGTTTCGAAACCAAAGTGAAACCATGAGAGATGAAGAAAAAGATGATTTGGGGGTAGATCAAAACAAAACCTAAACAATATTAATTTGAGGGAGTAAGAGCGCGAGACACACATAGAGAACCTCAAAATGCAAATCTGGAACGCAAGTAGATCGAGCGAATAGGAAGGGGAAAGAGGTTTTTTTTAGGTGCTCAGTTTTCGTCACCGCGTTTCATCGTGGTCTTTCTTTTTTTCTCGTTTAAGAAAGTTGTGTGTTTATTTTAAGAATGGTTTTTTTTAAAACTAAACATTGCTGGTTGTTTTGGGTTGGGTTAGAGCCCATTTTGTCCACACCCCTCCTTTGCCGCTTTCATTTGTCCATTTGGTTCTGGGAGAGGTGATGGGCTTAGCCCAAGTGATCCCTCCCTTCTCATAGTTACACTTTCCATATACACACCCCTCCTGTTTTTATCACAAGCCCTTTTGTTTTCAATTTAATTATTTATTTTGTTTGTTAATCATTTTTTATAGTGTATATTATTATTATTATTATTATTATTATTATATGTTATATAATTTTGTTTTATTTTGGTAAATAAGCTATATATATTAAATCCTCTTACATTTTACTTAGAAGTTTTATATACTTAGAGTTTTATTTAAATTTATTCTATTTTCCTTTAGAATTTATGTTAGAGTTTATAATATAATTTTTTAGAAGTAAATTCTTTCTCTTTTGTTATTGGACGTTTTGTCCCATTTTCCGTTTTGGGTCGATGACGAGATTACCAACGTTTAACCTTCAAATTATTGGCGTGAAACAAAGGATTCGAGACCACCTTCTTTTTCCGATTTTATTTCGATTTTTGGATCGATGAAGTCTTTTATTCGTAAGCGTCGCGTATCGAAGTTGATAACCTTCTCGATTTCAAATCTATGGTGAATGACCATTGGGGTCATTTTCCGTACTTTGGGATCGTGATAGGCTACCTTCGATTAATCGGCATTATGTTTGCGATTAAGACGAGATCTTATTCTTTCGTGTCCCGATTCGATTCACTAAACTAAGCACTAACTTTAATTTCTGTCAAATATTATTGTGAATATTATTGTTATATTTATCTTGCCTTATTCATATTATTATCATATTTATTCATTCGCACTCACATATAATCAAAAATACATAACAAACTATCAAAATCCTAAAAGCCGAATTGGTGGATTGTTGTATCATTGGTTATTTGTAGGAATCCCAATTTTGAGTCGTGCTCGACTTTGCTCAAGGCGTAGTTTAGGACACAATGCACACACACGGCTTTCTCTTGGGCTACCTTACAATGAGACCCCTTTATTTTGTGCAATCCCGTGTAACTTATATGTACCCCTCTCCCATTCCGATGTATGTTTCGCATTTCTTTGATTATTAGTTTATCTCCTAGGAGCACCCATAGGGACTAGAGCAGATCAAACTATTTTCAAACTAATTCTCGATTCATCATCGAGCCATTTTCAAACCCTTGTAAGTCGAGTGCTCATACGCATTCGCCATCAACCTATTGCACACAATTTGACCCTTGATGCGTAAGTCAAGTCGGTCTCGTTTTTCAAACCACCATGTCCATTACACGCTTTTGCACGTGATAATAAGTCAAACCCTTGATCCAACGTCAAGTGGATTTTCATAACAAATTATCAATTAATTAACAACTATTCAATTCTTTTCAAGGTGTAAAGAGTAGGTTCAAGTCTTTGAGCTTGCTTTCGATTGTTTATATGCGAGTTATCTTATTCGTGTGTGAGCAATTGACGCCTTTAAATAATATTAACAAACTCGACAATATTCAACCATCTCCAATTACTCATCCTTTCACTCATCCTTTCAAACAACTTCTTTTGCGATGAAAAAGAGAGTGTTCCAAGTCTTTGGTTCGCTTTCCCGATTACTTGGGTCCGAGAAGTCTTTCTTAAACTTCAAGTAATCGTCATCAATTTAAACTCACCCTCCCAAACGCAACTGCCTTTTTGAGATGAAAAAGTGAGTGTTCCAAGTCTTTGGTTCACTCTCCCGATTACTTGGGTCCGAGAAGTCTTTCTTAAACTTCAAGTAGTCATCATCCGTACCCACTTTCAACCAATTCAATCTCGTATTCTTTTCGTGGTTGTTACCACGAACTATGACTGCTCTGATTCTTCATTCATTCTTGAATGTAAGATACGTAGGCACAAGATTGCGATGATCTTGGCGAGCACAATTCCCTCCATCTTCCATTTCCCCCATCCCCTCCCGTAGTCGAACTACGACGCTCTGATTTCTCATTCTCGTCCGAATGAGCATACGTAGGCACAAGGGCCCCAATCTTTGGCGAGCACCCTATCTTCTAACCATCCCCTTTCCCATTAGCGTCTTTAGCCTTTATAGTATCGTTTAGTATTTAGTAGTGAGAAGAGAAGAATTAAGCTTAGCTAACATCCATCATAACTCGAATTAAGAGGTTCCCGTTGAGTACAACGGACGTGAGGGGTGCTAATACCTTCCCCTCGCGTAACCGACTCTCGAACCCAGGAATATGGTTGCGACGACCGTGTTTCTTCCGCGTTTATGAGGTTTTCTCGATATTTCCCTCTCCCGTTCATTCGGGAAAATAAAGTTCGGTGGCGACTCTGTCGAACCGCATTTCCGGGCCTTTTGCTCGAGGGTCGTATGTTCGAATGAATTTTCGAGGTGCGACACCTATCAACACAGTTTAGATCAGAGTTTCCAGGCTTCACAGGAACCTTTCCAAATTGATGTTTGTTATCACTATGCAAGGTTCTTCTAGTCTGAACTGAGTTCATCCTAATGTCACAGAACAGAGTCATGACATCTTGAGTACCATAGCTTTCTTTATGCTGGTCGTTGTTTATGGACTCCATCAAATTCCAATATAGCAGGTCCAGATTTCTGTGATATACCTTCTCTGGATATGATGTCTTGGCTTGCCTGCCTACCTCATATTTACCATAGCCTATTCTCCCATCTAGAGGAAACTTTGGTGTTCCTCTTGCTGATTCCTTGGTTATGGTCTTCTTCATCCTTTGAGTGTGTCTACCTTTCTCCAACCATATTTGATCCTTCTTTTTTCATTGATCCAGCCAGTTAGGTTACTTTTGGGCTCCCATAAGTAGCAATTATTCTTTGCTCTGGATCCCCTCATGACTTCCTCACCTTCTTCATTGATGACCACACACCTATCCTTGGAAAAGTGGACTGTTAAGCCTTGATCACATAACTGACTTATGCTTATTAGGTTAACAGCCAATCCTTTAACCAGCAAGACATCCCTCAATTCTGGAGCTTTAAGACTGTCAAGTTGTCCAACACCTGTGATTTTTCCTCTAGCTCCATCACCAAAGGTTACATGACTAGATGACTGAGGATTGAGTTTTATCAAGTGATCCTCAATTCTAATCATATGTCTGGAGCAGCCACTGTCAAAGTACCAATATTCTTTGGTTGGCATCCTTAGGGAAGTGTGAGCTGCTAGTGCAAGAGTTTTGGCAGCCCATTGTCTTTGCTTGTTGGGCACTTCCTTGGCATGATAATGCCTCTTGATATGATGCTGCCTTTTGCCATGCGTACCTTGACTAGTTTTCCTTTGGCTAGGAAATCCATGTAGCCAGAAGCACACTACTTTAATATGCCCAAGTTTTCCACAGTGATAGCATCTATGCCCTTGGAATTGTCTCTTGACTTGATTCCAATTTTTGTGGGGAGGATGTTGTGAATTTGGTCGTGACATCCTTTTTAATTCTTAAATTTCAGGCTGTAGCCTCTTGAGTTTCAAGACAGGATTTTATTTTTAAACAAATCCTAGACCAAATTTATCTCGTGAAGTCTGACCACTCTGAAGTATTTCCTCTAGGGTGTCAGTCCCAGAGTTGAGCATCCTTATGTATTTTGTCATTTTCTCCTTTTCACCTTTCAACTCATTTACCTCTCCTTGGAGTGAGTTTATAGTGGCTAGATGCTCTATCTTTTCAGCTTCTAGTTCTTTAATGAGCTTCTTCTGATGCTCTCCTTGCTGGTACAACTCTGTGCTTCTGATGTGAAGCTTTTGATATGATGCTGTGAGCTCCTCAAAGGTCAACTCTTCATCACTTGAATCCCCATCAGAGATGCACACACTGTTAAGAGCAGTGCCATGTTTGGCTGATTCCTCTTCTGATCCACTATCAGAATCTTCATCAGACCAAGTGACAGTTAGGCCTTTTCCCTTCTTTTTGAGGTATGTGGGACATTCCTTTCTAATGTGTCCATATCCCTCACACTCATGGCATTGTACACCTTTTCTTTGGTTGGAGCTTTCCTCAGACTTGTCCCTTCTGCTGCTTTCAAATGAGCTGTTCTTGTTGTAAGGTGTGGACTTATGATCAATTCTCTTAATCAGTTTATTGAACTGTCTTCCAAGCAAGGCTAGTGCCTCTGACAAGTTCTCCTCCTTTTCACCAGCCTCTTCTTCTGAATCCTCAGCAGTGTTTGAGACAAGAGCTATGCTTTTGCTCTTTTTCTCCACAGTCTGATCACACATGCCCATTTCAAATGTTTGGAGAGAACCTATAAGTTCATCCACCTTCATGTTGCATATGTCTTGGGCTTCTTCAATAGCTGTTACTTTCATAGCAAACCTTTTAGGTAATGACCTTAGAATCTTTCTTACAAGCTTCTCTTCAGCCATCTTTTCTCCCAAAGCTCCTGAGGTGTTTTCAAGTTCAAGCACATTCATGTAAAAATCATGAATAGTCTCATCTTCCTTCATTCTTAAACCTTCAAATTTGGTGGTCAGCATTTGAAGTCTTGACATTGTTGCACCCCAAAATTTGACCAACCGGGTCTCGCATTTGGCTCGATGTTTCGACGCATAATCGCATTCGCATCTGCATATCGCATACATTGCATTTTGCATTGATATTGATTTTATCAGGGATCACAGCTCTCGTCTTGTGTTTCAAGTGTTTTTATCAGTTTAAGTCAGTAGAATCGATTTTTGGGATATTTCGGTGCCCGTTTATTTTTACCGATTATTTTTGTGTCGTTCGGTGCTCATTTTGTCCCTCTGGGAATTATGGTGATTTTTCTGGATTTTATAGGATTTTTTAGGGTTTTAAATAGCTTGTAAATCATTTTTTAGGATTTAATAGAATTTTTAATATTTTTAATTCTTTTTTAAATCAATTTTTAGCATTTTATAGAATATAATAGATTTTAAATTCATTTTTAGGATTTAATAGGTTTTAATAGATTTTTTATATTTTTAGATAATATAGAATTTTTTAGAATAATAGAGTTAAATAGAATAATATTGATTTTTGTTAATAGAGTTTAAAATCATTTTTTGATAGTATAGGAATTTATTAGAGAATTATTAGGATTTTATTAATGTTAGGTTTAATTAGGTTAATTAGTGTTAATTCTTTTTTCATTAATCATTTGCAGTTTTTAGGGGGTTTACTATGCATTTTCGTATTGGGCCTTAGTGCATTTTCGCAGCCCAGTTAGCAGTTTTTGTCCAAGTTTGGTCCAGCAATTGTCCAAAATGATCCAGTTTGTTCCAGCCAATTCCAGTTCATTCCAGATCCTTCCAGAGGGTTCCAGCGAACTGCTCAGCTATAAAGCCCAGAAGCTAACACGTGTTGAAAAAGGAGGCCCCACCCTGCATCACAGGTTCACGCCACGTATCCCCACTAACCCTCTCTCTCATGCCACGCTACACCACACGTGGGCTGCATGCAGCACTCCCCTCCACCATCACGCCCACGTGGCAGCCACCCACAGCGCCTCGCCTGAAAACCTAGCCGGCCGGCCTGCATGGCCGGCGGCCACCACCAACCGTCGCCGGAAAATCACAAAAGCCCAGATCCCGTTCATCTTCAACATCTTCCTCCCTCCAATCTTCACCGATCATCATCAATAATTTCCTCCGGTCTAGATTCGTCAGCGTTCATCGGAATCTTCATCCACTCCAAGAACACTGTCAAGATTCTCCAGAAAAAACCTCCAGAATGTTCATCTGAATTCGTTGGGTCTCCATCAGAACTCATCAATAACTCAGCAAATCTTCAAAGACTTTCTTCAATGTGTTCATCTCGTTCATCAATTTCCAGATTCCTCATGAATGTACGTTTGAGCCTCCATCGTGTTCTTCAGCCACCTTCCTAGATCCACTCGCGATCTTCATCATCCCCAAGGTTCTTCATCTGGATCTTCATCTGTTTGCCTTCAAGATCTCCATCCAAAATCCACCGTTCATCTTCTCCAATGAACTTCAACTACCTTTCATCAACATCCATCGTGAATCCCTAGATCCTCGATCAGATCCTTTGAATGCCTTCATCAGGAACTCCAGGTGTTCGTTCTAGAACTTCAACGACGTCTTCGTCCAACATCTCCAGAAGTCCAATTTTTTTCAAGAATTCCTTGTTTAACAGAACTTCAAGGACATGCAAGATTTTCTTCTTCTTTGAATCCTCGGCAACAACTCAAGAACACCTTCATTTCGAATATCCAGAACTCTAAGGATTCTTCAGGTTCTCTATCAATCATCAACGCCTTCAATAAGCTTTGGTGTTCACGTTGCTTTAGGGGTAGTGAAAGGCATGATTCAGGTTTGAGAGGAAGAACGAAGGTTGAATGGAGGAGAGATGAGGGAGTCAAACGGAGGGTTTACGGCGGCGGAGGAAGTTAGAGACAGATCTAGGGTTTGTTTCTTCAGAAACTGAGAAGGGAGAAGAGGAGGAGAATGGGCCTCAGGGCCCAATTACAATTTTTTTGGCACACACCTCCCTCCGTTTTTGGCAGTTCTGGGCCTGGGCCCCATTTCTCCATACGCCCCCAGATTACCAGTTACACCCCCTGCTGCGTTTTTTGAAGAGATTGGGCTGGGCCCTTCAATTTTTTTATTTTATTTTTTGTGTAATACCCCCTTGTAGCAGTGTACCCCCCAGCCCTCTTTCTTGTATTTTGTTATAATAGAAAAAATGAAAAAAAAAGAAATGAAAAGAAAACATTACGAAAAAAGAATATAGAAAAAGATTGAAAAAGAAAAAAAGTGAAAGAAATAGGAAAAACAATAAGAAAAGAAATAAAGAAAAAAAGTGAAAGAAATATTTGTGGAAAAAGGAAATAAGAAAAGAAAAGAAGAGAAATATTGTGAAAAAATATAGAGAAAAATATTTTGAGAAAAGAAAAATATGTTGAAGAGAAAAGGAGAAAAAGGAAAAAATATTAAAGTGCCGATTTAATATTTTTAAAGCATTTTCTTTTAGGGATATTTTCATAGACTTTATTTTACGACTTTTAAGGATAGCTTAGAGGCCCGTTTGTTAGGGGGCTATTTTCATTCGACTTTTCAGGATAGAATAAGATAGTGTTCTTAGGAGATTTATTTCAGCATTCACCCATTGTAATCATTTTTCAGAGATTAATAAAACGAGATTTGAGCTGTGGTCCCGAAAGTAGCCGAACTACAGCTGCTCTGATTCTTCGTACCAGACGAAGATATGTAGGCATAGGATGCGATATCCTAGCGAGCACACTAACGACTGACTTTTGTTCTCTCGCGGCTGTGCGATCGAGACTTTCCCGCTGACGACTAATTGAGTACCCTTTTTTCTCTCTTGCCCGAGTGCATTTGAGACCGAGCCGTAGCTTTGACCATAGGTTCCCGACCCTGTGAAACCAGTTGTTTTTCTCACTGCTGTGTGAGAATGTTTGTTTAGCCGTAGTTAGTCTGAACTACGTAAAGCTCTGATCTTCCATCCAGTGGAAGTACGTAGGCACAAGACGCGAGGTCTTGGCGAGCCAATTTTCCCTGTAGTCCCGAACTACGTTGACTCTGACTTTCTCTCCTGAGAATACGTAGGCATAGAGTGCGACGCTCTATCGAGTCAATTCCCTCCCGTTTAGATTTAGCAGCCGTAGATGGATTATTTTGCATCCAGTAGACAACCCAAGCAAGCGTGGATCCCGTCGAGTACGACGGACGTGAGGGGTGCTAATACCTTCCCCTTGCGTAACCGACTCCCGAACCCAGGCTATGGTTGCGATGACCATACCTTTTCCCCGTTTTTTGCGAGGTTTACTTCGAGCGTTTCCTTTCCCGCTCTGAGGGATAAATAACGCACGGTGGCGACTCTTCCGTCAGCCGACGCCGATTTTCGCAGTAGCGACAGCTGGCGACTCTGCTGGGGACTGTGATAGTTTCCTAGGGATCCAACGTCCCGAAAGCGAGTCAATTGAGGGATCCAACGTCCCCTAAGTGAGAGTCAATCCTAGCGCTTGTTTGCTTGTTTATTAGGTGTTTATTTATCGATATTATCTGTTGCTGTTGGGCTGATTACGGGTATTCTATGATTGAGATAAGCCGGACCTGGGCTCGAGTATGAGTATACACCTAGATATAGTTGCGGAGAAGTAGTAGACGAACCTGTCTGCTGAGCAGGCGCAGTTCCCTACGAAAATTCGCACTCGGACGAGGTTCTCGCAGAGGTGCTCCTTTCCGGTCCTGAGGATCTGAGGGGAGTCCAGACGTGAGGATTGTCGACTCTGGGAACCGATCAATTGGAAGTTAGCTAAGTGAGGCCTCTTCATGAGATGACGATGCCACTCCTTCTGGGAATCGTATCATTCCTCATGAAAGTCTGTGACGCTGACGACCGCATAGGATGCCGTACCTTGTCAGATATAGGTCCATACCTGTGAGTGGGGGGGTTTTTGTGCAGGAAACTTGACTTCCAACCTACCCGTTATTCTGGTCTTCTTTTCAGAGAACGTCTCCGTCAGCAGCGCAGCAGTATTCAGATTTTGTGTGGGGGCTGTGGTCCCATTGTTTGCTGCATTTTGCATATCATATGCATATCAGTGTTGCATTGCATATCATCCTCCAGCTAGCCAGAGTTCTGATCCAGCCTTTGTTTCCTGAAGGTGATTACCCGGAGTTTGGATTGAGCAGCTGTTGATTGTCAGAAGACCTACCTAGGGATTGAGTAGATTTGAGCAGAATCAAGCATTGAAGTCAGCTGAAGATTATTGGTAGCCATGTCTGAAGGCAATTTCCAGTCTCCTAACACCTTGACAGGGTTCACTATGGCGTCCAACCCTCTGTATGATTCCATGGAAGATTCCCCGCAAGTGAACAACGTTGCTGCAGACCAAGTTGTACAGCCTTCTGTTGAGAACCGAGATCGACATGAGCAGTTTGGTGCCCAGAATGAGCGTCCTCCTCCTGCCAACAATCAAGGTGTTGCTTTCCCTGTGATGAATTACCGAAGAGATATTCCAGCAGCTGGGATGGTAGATCCAAGAGCCCTTGACGATGGTAGAAGAGTCCGAGTGTTGGAAGAGCAAATGAAAGCTTTGAAAGCCAAAGATGCTGTCAACCTGGATGCTGTAGGCATGTGTTTGGTTCCTGACCTGGTGTTGCCTTACAAGTTCAAAGTGCCGAAATTTGAGAAGTACACGGGAGATAGCTGTCCAAAGCTGCATTTGATGATGTTCTGTCGAAGAATGACTGCGTTTGCGCGAGATGATAAGTTGATGATCCATTGCTTTCAAGATAGTCTGACTGGGGCATCTTTGAGGTGGTATATGCAGTTAGAGAGGAATCAGATTCAGTCATGGATGGATTTAGCCAGAGCTTTTCTGAAGCAGTATGATTACAACCTAGACATTGCTCCTTATCGCATGCATTTGCAAGAGTTGTCTCAAGAGATCAATGAACCTATCAGGAGGTATGCTCAGAGATGGAGAGAATTTGCTGCTAGAGTGCGTCCCCCGCTGTTAGACCAAGAGCTGGCAAGCATGTTTGTGGATTCCCTACAATATCCGTACTTCAAAAGATTGCTCGGAATTCCGGCAAGTTTCTCTGACGTGGTAGCATTAGGAGAACGCCTTGAGTACTCCATAAGAATGGGGAAAATTCAGATTACTTCATATGATCAAGCTGGTGAAACTGAATACCCTTGTGACTATCAGAGTGAAGAAGAAGTTGTGATCAACTCAGTCATGCCAAAGATTGAATATCCTCGAAGCGAATCAGTGAATTTTGTTGGTTCATCATCTTATCAGAGATCAGTACCTCCCGTGGCTTGTTATACTGAACAGACAGCCGTGCCTGGGGCACTCTATCAGGAATCTTATGTCGCTTCCATTGCAAATCAGCGAACTCGTGGCCGAGGTTATCAGAATCAGCGGCAGAATCAGCACAGACCTCGTAACAACTTGGAACGAAGGAAAGCTCCTTTTCACCCAGTGCCGATGCCGTATAGCCAGTTGCTACCATCTTTGATTCAGAAGTCTTTGGTGGAGCCGAAAGCTCTTAAGCCAGTTCCAGAACCTTACCCTCCTGGGTACAATCCCCACGTTCAGTGTGGTTATCATGGTGGCTCTCCGGGGCATTCAACCGAAGATTGTAAAGCATTTCAGGCGAAGGTACAGCAGTTGATTGATCAGGATCGCATTTCCTTTCGAGAAGGATTTCTGTTTGTTCATCCCTAACCGCTCAGCTGGCTAAGCTCATAGACTCAGGAGGGTATTCCCCAGCAAAAGCCAGTGGTTCAGACAGGCAGGCGCCTCAGCAGTGGCAGTTCTCAAGCTTTTATATCATTTGCATTAGTAGTTTCTTTTTCTGTTAGTTACTACCTGCTTTTTAACATTTGTATGTTTCGAATGGTGATAATAATAAAGTGACTATGCATTTTTCTGAATTAATCATGTCGCTGTCGCTCATTTATTGCATTGCACTGACACTTGCATTTTTATTCACTCCACTTTTTCGCTGTGACTAGCAAAGGTAGGAGGGAGGATGATGAAACTGAAACTCATAACCAATGATTGTATGCTTTCAGATAAGACCGTACCGATGACGTACAAGGCATTGTTTCAAATTCCCCAAACACTGGAGATATAAGGAGTTAGTCCCTTGTTAACCACTTCGAGCCAGGAAGTAGAAGTTTTTTCGGACTTATAAACCCTCACATCTTAACCCGGGGCAGGGTAGTTGTCAGTTAGCTTGACCGAGCATTCAAGTCTTACAGAGGAGTGTTGTCTTTCAAGGACCAATCAGTTTATACCTTCAAAAGGTCAAACCTCACCAATCAGGAGTGAGACAGTTACAATCCTTTCGGAGCCATCAAGACAACCAGTGTCGCACGACTTTGTTCCAAAAGAAAGAAGAAAGAAAGCCCGCTAAGTAAAAAGAGAGAAGAGCTGGAAAGCTAATACTTAGGCAAAAATCAGGGCATCCCGCTGGACTTCAAAAAGAAAAAATCGAAAAGAACTCAAAAAGAGTCAGTCCAGGCAAAAGTTAGGGAATCAAAAGAATGAAAAAAGAGGGGATAAAAAGAAATTTTCCCCAGCAAATCACAAAGTCGTGTACACAGACACCGAAAGCGAAGAAGGAGTAGCTATCACTCTAGAAGAAAAGCTTGTGAATTCCTTAACTGTAGGTTCTTACCATTCAACATACTTCTCGAAGAGGCGAGCGCTTGTGCCAGGTTAACTGAACCTTAGGATCGGAGATCATCACGTAGACGGGGTGGGTACAAATCAAAATTTGAGCCAAATATCCTTTGTTTTACGAACTGTGAACCCGACCACGATACAACCCTTAAAAGACCTAATTGAGGTAGGGTAAGTCTGAAGCGCATTACGATAAGGTTGAGTAACCTGACTCCTTCTTGACTTGCTAGTCACATCCTTGTTGTATTTTCACTGACCATGTAAGCACTGCGTTTGAACTTTGGTTCATTCGTCACTCTCAATCATATGCATGTAAATGAGTGACAGCTCAAATTTTTTTCAAAATCTGCATAACCACTGCATTAGGATTACCATTCGTAAACAGACGGTTCTAATTGCAGGTTAGTAGTTGGCATGAAAGAAATTCCAGCAGAAAATAATCGAGCGGGACTGAGTAATCCAGCAGTCTGAACCAGAATGGTGTGTGTTGTGAAGCCTTGTGCATCAGGGGCATTATCTTCCAGTAAGTTCAGTATCAGTCAGTCTGAGGACAAGTCCCGAAGCTTCAGTTGAGCAGGGGCAGTTGTTTGAGAAGCAGTTAATCAAGAGGTGAATCTTCTTGAGAGCCAATCAGGGGCAGTTATGCATAGCGCTGAGATTTGAAAGCAGATGCTTCCAATGGATAATCAGATCGGGTTGAGTCGCTAGAACGCTCATTCAGGGGCAAGTCATTGCAGAGAATGTTGGAATCAACTGGGTTGTTAGGTGTTTAATTGGAGATTGAATTCTTTTGTCGTGCCGATGTCGGGGCAAGTATTCTCGAAGTCTTCTCGTAGCAAGTTGTTCGGAGCAGGTATTCCCAAGAGATAGATCGGGGCAAGTTGAATTGTACTGGGGCAAGTTTTGCAAGCCAGTCTTTCTATCCCCAGCTGAGTGTACTGGGGCAAGTTGTTCAAACGAGTTTGTTTATCCCCAGCCAGAGTTGAGTATCGGGGAATCATGTCAATACCCTTATCAAAAACCTGAACCTTTCAAATAAGAAGGTCTTGTTGTCGTTGGATCATTATCCTGCAGTTTAAACCTGTTGCGTGTCAGTAACTAGTCGTTTCCAAAGTCCAGTTCTCACCTGGCAAATCGGTAACCAGTTCTCGTCTGGCCCACCCTTCTGTAAGCAGCAGTTCCCGTCCTGGTGCAGTTTATTGTAAGCAGCAGTTCCCGTCCTGGTGCAGTTTATTGGTAACCAATTCTCGTTTGGTCACCGTTTCTTCAAGTGTTGTATCAGTTCTCGCCTGGTACATATCGTTGCATAACCAGTTCCCGCCTGGTCATCGTGTGTTTTAACCTATGTGTTATACCAGTTCTCATCTGGTGTACGTCAGCTTTCAGCCAGTTCTCGCCTGGTTGTCTTTTTCTCAGTTTGTTGTCCAGTCAGCCCGTCTGGTTCAAAAACACAAAAATCAATTTTCCTAACCTATTTTCCTATCAGTTCTCGCCTGGTAGTCTACCTTTGAATGCTAGTTCTCGTCTAGTATTTCTTATACTTCCACTGTGTACATAATCCATGTTTATTCTAAACCAAAAAAAAAAAAAACCTAAAGGTATCTGACACAATATTTCCCAATGACTCGCATGTCGTCATGTTCCCCGATACGAAGCTCGACGGATGCCAGCGCTTCGAGTAATGTTTGAATTCCTTGTGGATGTTGTTAAATCAGAATTGCCACTCTTCAGCAGATGAAAGTTGCGTATTATCCCCGGAAGAGTCGAGATCGTATTTTACCCCGTATCGGAGTAGGATCAGGAGTATCTTCAGCAGATTAAGATCGATATCCTGGATAGTAGGAGCATTTCCAGCAGGGTGCTGCGCGCAATCAACCTCAGTTTGGGTCAATCCCCGCAGAGTGCAATCAGTTGCCAATGGTTTGAAGAGAGCATTCCCGAGCAGAGTTGTCTTTCTTTCCCAGTGAAGTCGTCAAGCAGGGTTGCCTTTTCATTTCTCCAGCAGGGCAGTTATCCCCAGCGGATTTGATTTCTCGTTTCCAGCATTTATTTTGCTGAGATGGTTATGTGACTTCAGGTCATCCCCAGTAGAGTTGACGTTTCCTTCGGCATTTATTTTGCCAAGTGGTTTTCAGACCTGGTGTTCTCTGGCAGCTCGAGCCTGCATTAGCATATATAGTCATAGCATTTATACAAGCATATAGCATATCCATGCCGTCTGGGCATCGCATTTTCAAACAAAACGCATAGCATATCCATGTCGTATAGGACATTGCATCATTTCAAGCATACGCATGTCGAAACATAGACCAAGATGGTTACCTACTGGATTTCGAATTTGTTCACCTGCAGAGTTGTGTGGTTCAGCTTCTCGTCTTCCCCAGCGGAGTGATCCTTCATATTTGGTTGTTACATCAGCATCGGAAAAAAAAACAACAACAACAACAACAAAAAAGATTGACATATATCAGACTTCTGAAGCTGCCCCCTTTGTCAAAACGGGTGCCAGGCAGTCCCATTCAGAATTCCCCAGGAGAATTGTCCTCGAGTTCGCAATGAACTGTGAGTTGACCAGATTTGATCCCATGAGAGAGATGGGAATCAAGGTGTTTGCTTTATGAAGCATTATTTCAACACTTGTGGTGTCACACAGGTGTTGGAAAGGAGAAGAAATTTTATCAGAAAATTGACCAGATGTTGCCGTTACAACCAAACTTCAGTTTATTGGAAGCTATTCCTCAAGCAGTTTTGCAGTATATTCTTGCGGTTGGCAAATTTCAGGGTTCCATTTGTATTCAACCGTCATCTACCTTGAATGTTTGAAGGCTGAGCGCTCTTCACCCATTCAGGTCGAAGCCGCTTGAATAGGGGCAGCTGTTGCACCCCAAAATTTGACCAACCGGGTCTCGCATTTGGCTCGATGTTTCGACGCATAATCGCATTCGCATCTGCATATCGCATACATTGCATTTTGCATTGATATTGATTTTATCAGGGATCACAGCTCTCGTCTTGTGTTTCAAGTGTTTTTATCAGTTTAAGTCAGTAGAATCGATTTTTGGGATATTTCGGTGCCCGTTTATTTTTACCGATTATTTTTGTGTCGTTCGGTGCTCATTTTGTCCCTCTGGGAATTATGGTGATTTTTCTGGATTTTATAGGATTTTTTAGGGTTTTAAATAGCTTGTAAATCATTTTTTAGGATTTAATAGAATTTTTAATATTTTTAATTCTTTTTTAAATCAATTTTTAGCATTTTATAGAATATAATAGATTTTAAATTCATTTTTAGGATTTAATAGGTTTTAATAGATTTTTTATATTTTTAGATAATATAGAATTTTTTAGAATAATAGAGTTAAATAGAATAATATTGATTTTTGTTAATAGAGTTTAAAATCATTTTTTGATAGTATAGGAATTTATTAGAGAATTATTAGGATTTTATTAATGTTAGGTTTAATTAGGTTAATTAGTGTTAATTCTTTTTTCATTAATCATTTGCAGTTTTTAGGGGGTTTACTATGCATTTTCGTATTGGGCCTTAGTGCATTTTCGCAGCCCAGTTAGCAGTTTTTGTCCAAGTTTGGTCCAGCAATTGTCCAAAATGATCCAGTTTGTTCCAGCCAATTCCAGTTCATTCCAGATCCTTCCAGAGGGTTCCAGCGAACTGCTCAGCTATAAAGCCCAGAAGCTAACACGTGTTGAAAAAGGAGGCCCCACCCTGCATCACAGGTTCACGCCACGTATCCCCACTAACCCTCTCTCTCATGCCACGTTACACCACACGTGGGCTGCATGCAGCACTCCCCTCCACCATCACGCCCACGTGGCAGCCACCCACAGCGCCTCGCCTGAAAACCTAGCCGGCCGGCCTGCATGGCCGGCGGCCACCACCAACCGTCGCCGGAAAATCACAAAAGCCCAGATCCCGTTCATCTTCAACATCTTCCTCCCTCCAATCTTCACCGATCATCATCAATAATTTCCTCCGGTCTAGATTCGTCAGCGTTCATCGGAATCTTCATCCACTCCAAGAACACTGTCAAGATTCTCCAGAAAAAACCTCCAGAATGTTCATCTGAATTCGTTGGGTCTCCATCAGAACTCATCAATAACTCAGCAAATCTTCAAAGACTTTCTTCAATGTGTTCATCTCGTTCATCAATTTCCAGATTCCTCATGAATGTACGTTTGAGCCTCCATCGTGTTCTTCAGCCACCTTCCTAGATCCACTCGCGATCTTCATCATCCCCAAGGTTCTTCATCTGGATCTTCATCTGTTTGCCTTCAAGATCTCCATCCAAAATCCACCGTTCATCTTCTCCAATGAACTTCAACTACCTTTCATCAACATCCATCGTGAATCCCTAGATCCTCGAACAGATCCTTTGAATGCCTTCATCAGGAACTCCAGGTGTTCGTTCTAGAACTTCAACGACGTCTTCGTCCAACATCTCCAGAAGTCCAATTTTTTTCAAGAATTCCTTGTTTAACAGAACTTCAAGGACATGCAAGATTTTCTTCTTCTTTGAATCCTCGGCAACAACTCAAGAACACCTTCATTTCGAATATCCAGAACTCTAAGGATTCTTCAGGTTCTCTATCAATCATCAATGCCTTCAATAAGCTTTGGTGTTCACGTTGCTTTAGGGGTAGTGAAAGGCATGATTCAGGTTTGAGAGGAAGAACGAAGGTTGAATGGAGGAGAGATGAGGGAGTCAAACGGAGGGTTTACGGCGGCGGAGGAAGTTAGAGACAGATCTAGGGTTTGTTTCTTCAGAAACTGAGAAGGGAGAAGAGGAGGAGAATGGGCCTCAGGGCCCAATTACAATTTTTTTGGCACACACCTCCCTCCGTTTTTGGCAGTTCTGGGCCTGGGCCCCATTTCTCCATACGCCCCCCAGATTACCAGTTACACCCCCTGCTGCGTTTTTTGAAGAGATTGGGCTGGGCCCTTCAATTTTTTTATTTTATTTTTTGTGTAATACCCCCTTGTAGCAGTGTACCCCCCAGCCCTCTTTCTTGTATTTTGTTATAATAGAAAAAATGAAAAAAAAAGAAATGAAAAGAAAACATTATGAAAAAAGAATATAGAAAAAGATTGAAAAAGAAAAAAAGTGAAAGAAATAGGAAAAACAATAAGAAAAGAAATAAAGAAAAAAAGTGAAAGAAATATTTGTGGAAAAAGGAAATAAGAAAAGAAAAGAAGAGAAATATTGTGAAAAAATATAGAGAAAAATATTTTGAGAAAAGAAAAATATGTTGAAGAGAAAAGGAGAAAAAGGAAAAAATATTAAAGTGCCGATTTAATATTTTTAAAGCATTTTCTTTTAGGGATATTTTCATAGACTTTATTTTACGACTTTTAAGGATAGCTTAGAGGCCCGTTTGTTAGGGGGCTATTTTCATTCGACTTTTCAGGATAGAATAAGATAGTGTTCTTAGGAGATTTATTTCAGCATTCACCCATTGTAATCATTTTTCAGAGATTAATAAAACGAGATTTGAGCTGTGGTCCCGAAAGTAGCCGAACTACAGCTGCTCTGATTCTTCGTACCAGACGAAGATATGTAGGCATAGGATGCGATATCCTAGCGAGCACACTAACGACTGACTTTTGTTCTCTCGCGGCTGTGCGATCGAGACTTTCCCGCTGACGACTAATTGAGTACCCTTTTTTCTCTCTTGCCCTAGTGCATTTGAGACCGAGCCGTAGCTTTGACCATAGGTTCCCGACCCTGTGAAACCAGTTGTTTTTCTCACTGCTGTGTGAGAATGTTTGTTTAGCCGTAGTTAGTCTGAACTACGTAAAGCTCTGATCTTCCATCCAGTGGAAGTACGTAGGCACAAGACGCGAGGTCTTGGCGAGCCAATTTTCCCTGTAGTCCCGAACTACGTTGACTCTGACTTTCTCTCCTGAGAATACGTAGGCATAGAGTGCGACGCTCTATCGAGTCAATTCCCTCCCGTTTAGATTTAGCAGCCGTAGATGGATTATTTTGCATCCAGTAGACAACCCAAGCAAGCGTGGATCCCGTCGAGTACGACGGACGTGAGGGGTGCTAATACCTTCCCCTTGCGTAACCGACTCCCGAACCCAGGCTATGGTTGCGATGACCATACCTTTTCCCCGTTTTTTGCGAGGTTTACTTCGAGCGTTTCCTTTCCCGCTCTGAGGGATAAATAACGCACGGTGGCGACTCTTCTGTCAGCCGGCGCCGATTTTCGCAGTAGCGACAGACATCTTTACCTTGGAAGTTCCTTCATGAGTAGTTCTGAGAGTGTCCCAAACATCCTTTTCTAGTTCACACTGGTGTACCAGCCTGAAGATGTTTTTATCTATGCCATTGAACAAAGCATTTAATGCTTTAGAGTTTCCAAGAGCTAAGGCCTCTTGCTCTTTGTTCCATTCCTCTTCAGGAATCAAAACATCTACTACATCCTTGTTAGTCTTCACAGGATGTTTCCAGCCTGAATTCACAGCTCTCCAAGCCTTGTAGTCTATAGACTTCAAGAATGCAATCATCCTTGGTTTCCAATAATCATAATTAAATCCATCTAGAATTGGAGGTCTATTTGTGAATCCTATGTCTTTGTCCATAATAGCAGAGTTTAACTTCCCTAGATCTCACCCAGATTCAAACAGGCAGGGTGCCTGCTCTGATGTCAATTAAAATTCTGCTTGCGCACAGACTAATGTTATAACTGATGTTATGACATCAACAATAACATATGCCACTTAACAAATAACTTGCAGTTATTGAAAACAGAAAAGAACACACAGTAATTGATTACCCAGTTCAGTGTCAACAACACTTACATCTGGAGGCTACCAAGCTAGGGAGGAAATTCACTATTAGCATTATCAATTCAGAGTTAAATCTCCAGTTTACACTCCTCACTTAATCACTACCCAATGACAGTTCAGCCTAGAGATACTCTAGTACCTGAGTATACCCACTCACTCCCCCACTTTCACACACCTGTGATATCAGTTACAATTGCAAAAATAGTTTTGAAGAGACACTCCAAAACGCACACCTTGATCTTGCTTCACAGCTTTGATCAAGAACACATCACTCTTGCTTCACAACTTTGAGTGTTACACCAGCCTAGAAACTACCTAATCAAGACAATTATGCAGAAGCTAATTGCTTTAATTACAAGTGTTCCTAAGACATAATCATGAAGAACAACCTCTTCACTTCTAAACCACTATGGTGATTTCTCTGTTTCTCTATCTTAAACAACTGCCTTCTAGAATTGCTTCTCCTATTATTTATAGTAGCAGACCAGTCCTTGGGCCTGGGCGCACAATCTAGGTTTTTCATCACAAAACCTCTCCTTTAATTGTCTGCCCACTTGCCAATTCATTCAGGGACATTTTAGTTCGCTTAGGGCTTCTAAAATGTCTCATGCATTCCAGGTTGAGCTTCTAATTTGTTTCCTGAGTTCTAGCTACCAAAATAACAAACCTGCGCTTGATGTCATACGACCCATGTCATAACATTGGGTATGACATCCATCGTAACTTGCTTTTAGCTAAGTTAACTTACCCTGCACAGTCCATATTATGTATGCACTAATATCAGACATGACATACATACATGCACCAATGTTATGCCATACAATGCAACCAACCCAGAGCACTTACATTGGCAACTCAGATGACACGAATAGGAGACTTCTTAGGGGCCCCTAGGGCCACAGGAAGACAAACCCCTCCCAATCTTCCCGACACGCCTGTCCGACAGAATGAGTCTGTCGAAGAAAGGAACGACCTACATGCACCCAAGGACAAACATATTCCCAGAGTGGCCCAAAGGCCCCCCCCCCCCCCCATTTTGATGGTCTGCATGAACCAAGATCCAGACCACATAGTCATACAAGTTAGGAACGAGAATCCCGGGGGTGAAGCCAACTGGAGGCCATGGTCGAGCGCATTATGGTTCGAAATGGTGCGAACCCAAGTCTTCAACGGCCTGCCTACACGTCCCATCTACCGGATTTCGTATTGCAAATAGAATTACCAAGGGGTTGGAAGGTGCCAAAGTTCACCAAGTTTGCAAGTGAAACGGAGGAGTCCACCGTCAAACACGTCGCTAGGTATCAGACCGAAGCTGAGGACATAGCAAATAATGAAGATTTGAAAATGAAATATTTTCCTGGTTCCCTCACCAAAAACGCGTTCACGTGGTTCACCTTGTTGCCCCCACAGTTGGTCCATACGCGGACACAGTTAGAAAGATTGTTCCACAAACAATTTTACATGGGACAATCAAATATCAGCTTAAAGGAATTAGCCAGCGTAAAACGAAAAGCAGCGAAGTTTATAACACCCATTTTAATTATTTAGTCTTTTGGTGTTATTTTATTTTGGGCGTGTCCTTTGTGGGGGAGTGTATCTGAGCACGTGGTGGGTGCCCTTGAGTTATAGGAGTTATTTAATAAAATATAGAGTTTAATAATAATATAATATAATTAATAATGATGATAATCTAATAATTAGTATTATTATTATTAGTAGTATTATGATTATTATTATTATTATTATGATTATTATTATTATTATTTTTATTATTATTATTATTATTATTATTATTATTATTATTGGAATAAGTAAAATAAGGATTAAAAAGGGGTATTAGAAGAGTTTGGGAGAGAGGGAGAGATCAGAACACGATAAGTCAGTTTTAGAGAGAATAGTAAAGAGGAAGAACAAGGAGGAAGAGGAGAAGGCTAGGGCTAACGATTCTTCAGGTTCTTCGTCAATCGGAGCATTAATCAAGGTAAGGGAGGAGAAACTGATTGGGATTGGTGTTTACATGAAATTAGGTAGAGGGGATTCCTTAACCCCGTAGGGATTTGATGAATATGTTGTTATGTTGATATGTCTTTGATTGCTGTTGATTATGATGAATTTGGTGTGCATGTTGATGTGTTTATTATTGTTGCTGCCATTGATGAATAGGTGCACATATGGTGTGATTTTGGTGAGGTTCTGAGTAACTTATGTAGTTCTGTTGATGGACATAGGTGTGGGTTCTGGAGATAAATTGATAGAATAATGACTAGAGTGGTGTGTACTAGTTGTAGTAGTGATAGGATGGGAGATGGAAGTAGAGTGATAGGCTTGGAATTGAGAAAGAAGACATTGTTGGACAATGAGGGTTTTGAGAGATCGCAGGCGCTCGCTAGCACCTTCGCTAGGCGAGCTAGTAGCGAGCATTCTCTAGGGACTCGCTAGGCGAGTGAGGTAGCGAACACTTCCAGTAGCTACTGTCTGCCTTCGCTAGGAAGTTCGCTAGGCGAGCAGTTAGCGAGCGTTCGCTAGGGATTCGCTATGCGAACGAGCCAACGAGCGTGACAGAAAGTGACATTATGCTGTTTTGCCTTGTGACTTAGTTTCGTAGTATCCCTTGAGTTGTGACCAGTATAGATATGGTGATTAATGGAGAACTCTGATGTTTATTTGAATGAATCATATTTTATTTAATTTTGGGAAGTGAGGTGTTACAATTGGTATCAGAGTAGGTCGGCCCGTCCGGCCAGTGTAGTTGTTGAGTCTGTCCTTAGGATAGAGATTGTGTATCTTTTAACCTAGTGTTGTTAATGTTGAGACGTATGGCAGGAAGGAATGATGCTGCTTTGGCTGCTGCTATGCAAGCGATGGCGCAGGTGGTTGCTAATCAGAACCAAGCTGCGGGTGCGCAATTTGGGGATTTGGCACAGTTTCGGAGTAACAAGCCGCCGACATTTGAAGGAGGAATTTTGGATCCTGAAGCTGCACAAAAGTGGCTGAAGGCGATTGAGAAAATTTTCAGGACAATGGGTTGTAGTGATGAGAAAAAGGTGAGGTTTGGTACTCACATGCTGGAAGGTGAAACTAAGGCTTGGTGGGACAGCAGTCGCCAGAGATGGGTGACTGCAGACTGCGATCACTTGGGATGTAGTTCGAAAGGGTTTTCTGGAGAAGTACTTTCCAAAAGACATACGAAGTGCTAAGGAGACAGAGTTCCTAGAGCTGAAGCAGGGTAATCTGACCGTAGCGGAGTATGCTGCGAAATTTGAAGCGCAGGTGCAGTATTGTCCTCATTACAATACTGAAGATGCGATGACCTTTAAGTGTTTGAAATTTGAGAATGGGCTGCGCCCGGAAGTTAAGTTGGGGATTGCTTGTCAGAAGATTAGGAATTATCCGGAGCTGGTAAGCAGGAGCAGGATTTACGATAGTGATAACCGGGCTAGGATTGCACATTATAAGGCTGTCAATGACCGTAAAGGTAAGCAAGGTTTGGTGGTACTCCTTATAGTGTTCCTGCTGATAAGGGAAAACATAAGGCTGCTACTGATAAGAATCCCAGAGAAGGAAAGCATCTGTTGATTTGAAATGTTTTCGGTGCGGTGGCGCGAGTCATCGTGCTAATGAGTGTCCTAATGAGGTGAA
>CAWUDS030003598.1:0-48309 GCA_963859935.3 Lathyrus sativus | reverse complement strand
AAAAATAAAAGAAAAACAAAAAGTGAAGAAGGTGGGATTCAAACTCTCGACCTTTCACACTCACAACTCCTTACACACGGTCTCTTGCCGATTGTGCTATTTTATTCATTTAAAATAAAGTGGCACTAAAAACCATGTAAAGGTAGGAAAATTTTGAGGTACTACAGTTGCCCCTATTTAAATAGCTTCACCGGATGATATGAGTAGCAGAGACTCGAGGAATCACGGTGGAGGGATTTAAATACAGATAACCGAAAATTTTGCCCTTAGACACAACGCTATGCAATGATATGGATAAAATAAAACGAACTAAAATATTGACCATGCCATGAATTTAATATGATGCGTATGATGAGAACGACAAATGCACAGATGCATACGGCACAACGACACAAGGGAATTTTTAAGAGATTCAGGCATGACCGACTGACACTCTAGGATGACAAAGTAACACAGGATCCACACAGCAGTAGGATCAGATAACCGACAAGTGTTGGAGTTTTCGGGACGTTCCTTTAAACGAAGAGATCGAGCAGGATCTTCAGGAATCATCGGAAAATAAACAGAGAGAAAAAAAAGACATCAGAAACATCCGGAACATTTAGGAAAACATTAAATGTACAGGAAGAGTTTGAAGACACATCTGGAAGAACGTCAGATACGCAACAAAGGAGTTCTGGAAGAACGTCAGAACAAAGCTCAGTCTGGAAAACATCAGAAAGAGAGACATATTCAGAAAAACATCGGAAAGATTCTAGAAAACCATCAGAATTGAAGGAAAATATCTGGAAAACCATCAGATAAGTTCTGGAAGAAACATCAGAACAAGGATTTGATGTGGAAAACCATCAAAAAAAATAAATAGATCCAGGAAACCATCGGATAGATCCTGGAAAACCATCAGAATCAAAGGGGATATCTGAAAAACCATCAGATACGTTCTGGAAAACCATCAGAACAAAGACTCGATCTGGAAAACCATCAGATAGAGAAATATATCCGGCAAACCATCAGATAAATTCTGGAAAACCATCAGAATTGAAGGGAGTATCTGGAAAACCGTCAGATAAGTTCTGGAAGAACATCAAAACATAAACTCACCCTGGAAAAACATCAGAGAGAGAAACAAATGAGACATCCAAGAATGCCATTGGATAAAAAAGGTCACCAGACATCCAATAATGGCTTTGAATGAAAGGTATAAACACAATATCTGGGAATAATATGGGATGTAAGAGGAACAAACATATCCGGAAAACCATCGGATGAGAAATGTCATATCTGGAAGAACGTCAGATAGACACGACACAAAATTGTTTGGTAGGTGCCAAGTAAATTGGACTTGATCACAAGGTAAGTCATGGATAAAACACGACCTCGGGAGAAATGAAAATGAGAATGAAACACTCGTGATATGTATATGTATATGAATTATGCTATGATATATGATCAAATGCCAATGCAGATGTCAACGACAAGGCTCGACTCCTTTTGTGAGATGACAAGACTGAAAGATTGATTCCTCAACACATACATCATTGTCATTCTGCTAAACGGTATCGAGTCGATAGTCCCTGTAGGAAGGATGAATAGCTGCTTAGGGATCCTTCAAGTAAACTGCCCTAGATTAGCTGTTTGTTGTAAATGAGCTGATCTGATTTGTGAAAATAACTGCTTTACTGTACTCTCGGAAGCTTGCCCCAGTCTGAGTCTTGAAAAATCTTTGGGATAAACCAAATCTGAGAATACCTTGCCTTGAACAAATCTTTAATTGATTCTTATACAGGATGTAAAAGGAACTTGCCCCTGGTAGGACCACCGACCAAGTTTCATATTGTTTGAAAATTCCTTAGAGGAAAGCCAGTTTGCAAACAAAAATATTCATACAAACATGATAACGCAAAGTTCATGCAACTTTTGAAATCAAATTTTTTTTGAAAGATGGAACATAAATGAGTCGTTGGTCAGAACACGGTGGTTCAAGACGCTCAAAATTTAAAACAAAAGTGTACTGCCAAAATAAATGATTCACGAAAATTTTTAGGAGTCAGCTTACGCAACCCTGTTGTAGTATGCTTTCAAAATAACCTTGCTTCAATTAGGTCTTTTGAAGGTTGTAATGTGGTCTGGTTCACAGTTTAAGAAACAAAGATAAAGGCTCAAACTTTATTTGTACCCACCCCATCTACATGATGATCTTCAGTCCTACGCTCAGTTAACTCATATTATACATTCGGGTTTCTATAGGTAAGAAATTGTATTGATGGTAGCAATGATGGTTTAGAAGTCAAAGAACCTATGAAAAGGCAGTCACTACTTCCCTATATCATTTGGTTGTTTTTTCCATTGAGGATTTTTAGGGTAAGAATTTACAATTCCTCCTTGTATTTATCCCTAAATTTTGCCTGAGTTGTTTCTTGTGCGGATTACAGTCAGCGGGATGCCTCAGTTTTGCCTAAGCCTCCTTCATAGGTTTTGACTTAGCAGGCTTATTTTATCTTATTATTTTTTTCTAAATGAAAGTGACTGCTTGACTTTAATGATTTCGGCGAACCATCATCAAATTTTTTATTGGAAACATCTTCGACACTTGCTTGTTGTTTGCGAAGGAAAATTTATGAATGACAAGTGCATTGTAGGAACACAAACCAAGTTAAACTGACCACCACCCATGCCCCAGGTTAAGATGGCATGTTTTTTTGTAAAGAAAGAAACTCCAACTTCTAGGCTCGAAAGGGGTGACAAGGGTATAACTTCCTTATTTCTCCAGTGTTTGAGATTTGACAGTAGTTATGGGTATAACGTTTTCGTCATCCTCCCTCCAATCTTTGCATATCAACAATTTGAATATGGAGTAACTATTTGAAAGACAAGCGTAAAGATGCAAATAATAGATAAAATGAATCAAATCAAAAGTTGCAATGCTCAGTTCATTAATATAAAAGTACAAACATAGTTCAAAAGCAAACAGCTAATAAAATAAGGAAAGTACAAACAATGAGAAACAAAAGCCTAATGATTAAATCAGTGAGCCATCCTGTCTGAAACATAAATAATCCGTTGGGGTCAGCCCGAAGCTTCACTTTTGATGTGTTGGCAAAGGATTTTTCTGGATGTTCAGAGGATTATCCGTAAAATTAAGTATCCCATCTCTCATTAACTCACGCACTCTGACTTTCAGTGCAAAACAATGCTCCAAGTCGTGGCCCAAGGCACCCTCATGAAAAGCGCACTGGAAATCAACCATAAATCCAGCTGGAAGAGGATTAGGAAGATGTGGTAAAACCCTTGTAGTGATCATCCCTCGTTGAACTAGGTAAGGATAAAGTTCTGTGTAAGTCATGGGAATAGGATCAAATTGATTCCTATTTTGAGACTGGTCTGGTCTGATAACTGGATGCTGAGAAGTCTGAGCCGGCTATGGAGCAGTAACATGATTATCAACAGGGTGAAGTCTATGTCGAGGCTTTCTAGATTCAGACATAACAACATTGGTCTGCTCCTCTCTCCTCTTATGGAAATTTCCATATGATTTCTTTGCACCATTAGAAGATTCGGCAGCTTTGGATACCTTACTATTTTTCAAACCTTCTTCTAATCTTTGGTCGATAGTTACCAGATCTGTAAAGCTTGAAGAAACACTCCCAGTCATCTTTTCCCAATAGAAAGGAGATAAAGTATCCATGAAAGTTCCTGTCAGTTCCTTCTCTGCTATAGGGGGTTCAACTTGAGAAGCTAACTCCCTCCACCGTTGAGCATACTCCTTGAACGACTCTTTTTCCTTCTGTGACATATTTTGAAGTTGACGACGATCAGGAGCCATGTCCAAATTGTATTTGTACTGCTTCATAAAAGCGTTGGCAAGATCCTGAAAGCAGTGGACGATGTTATGCTCTAAGTTCATATACCATTTGAGAGAAGCACCACTCAAACCATCCTGAAAGCAATGGATTAGCAACTTCTGATTGTTGGTGTAAGGTGCCATCTTTCAGAAGTACATGACTAGATGGGCTCTTGGACATGAATGACCTTGATACTTCACAAACTCAAGAGTCTTGAATTTGGCAGGCAGAACAAGACCAGAAACTAGGCACATATGATCTGCATCTACGTTGAAGAAATCAGTACCCTCAACAGCTTGAAGTCTCTTATTTATGATCTGATACTGTTCACGATTAATCTCAGGCTTAACAGAATCTTTCTGGCCTCCTCCTTGAGCACCAAAAGCATTGTAATCATAAGCAGGGTTCTCAAAGGGAACTTGGACATTCTGGTTAATAGTATGGACCACAGGTCTGGCCTCGGTAAAGACAGGAGCTTGAAAAACTGGTCTGACAGTCTGACCAATTGTAGCAGCAGATGCAATAGGTCGAGAGTAGTTGGGAGGTAAACCAAACTCGAGCCAAGTAGCTGGTGGCATTTGAACAGGAGTCGGATCAGCATTTGAAACTTCCTGAACAACAGTCCTTTGAGGTGGATCTCCTCTGGCAATCAGTATTTGAAGCATCTCATCAAGCCTGGTCATGCATGCTTTCAACTCATCAATCTCCGTTCGGATTTCCGCATTACATTCCTCTTGTTCTGACATCTGGCGTTTATAGTTAGCTCTAGTCTGATATATGTGTCGAGGAATCAGCTTGACGACTCAAAGAGACACTAGAAGACGAAAGAACCGAGAATGAGAAACCGGGGGGGAAATGCAATGCAAAAATGTGATGCTAATGCCATGCAATGGTTTCAAGAATTTCAACGGTCGATTGCAAACATTTTTAGGAATGCGGGAAAAGTTTTTAGACATTAAAATGTAGGACTTTTTTAAATTTGCAAAGGACTGTTGAATTCCTTGAAACTAGTAATGATATGATACTTTACAGATGCAATGCACAAATATAAACAAGGGTCTTAGGTTAGAGGAACAATGAATGGAGTTAAGGTCTACCCTTCCCAAAAGGTATGTACTATAGGGTAGTTGTACCTACAGAACAAGGTTCTAAAGAGGTGCCCAAAGTCATCAGTCCATCTTTCGGATATTATCAATTTCCCGATTGACTCGGTGGCTAATAATATTCTCAAGAGAACCTCTTTTGAGTGTAGTATCGTGTAGCAACTATTTGGGGACTACTTCCTCATAGTTCCCGCACTACGTCCTAAATAAGGTCAAATTTGTGTTTAAGGTACTATGGTCCCCAGTATCACGGACTCCAATCGACAATAGTAAAAGTTTTCACGATTACTCGTTCAACCAAACCATTTTCGAAAGGGTCTCAACTGAGCGGTGATTCTCAAGTCAGCTTGGTCGGGATTCAACTCCCTATAAGCCTCATCGAATATATCCTCATCCTATAATAAGGTCACTCAAGTCCAGGTGTATGACTTATCTCACAATAATAGATATCCCCACAAGGTACAATAATATATACAAATAATTAATAAAATAATATAGCATACGATAAACAAAATAGGGGTAACCCTTACAAATTAGGAGGTTCCCCAGTGAAGTCTCCATTTTCTGTTGCGGGGGAAATAAGATGTCAAACTATTAATTAGCTTGAATCACATTTTAATTCACAACCGATCTTTGATTTATCCGAAGGAAAAGGTCAAATGAAAGAAAACCTATTTTTGCATCGTAAACACAATGCGGGGAGAGACCTAGGTAAGGGGTTGGTTAAGCTTAGGGAAGGTACTAGCACCCTAAACTTCTGTAGTACTCTACAAGAACCTTTTGTTTAAAGTATGCCTTCATTTTTATTATCTGTTTGGAATATATATTAAGCTAAGGGATAGAGTGACCTAAAGAGACCTAAGGGTTAGTCCTAAGTTTACTCGGCAAGACGTCGCATCTTGTGCCTACATATCCTAACGGGAATGGAATCAGAGTAACGGTAGTTCCCCGTGAAAGGGAGGTTAGAAACGTCTTGACTGTGGTCAAGGTTTCAAAGGGGAGTAAACGTTCTTAAGGAAGCGCCTACGTGGAGTCCTAAAACTCTTATTTCTATGTTGAAATGTTGAAAGAAAATTAGAGTTAAATTAGGGGTTCCACGGCGGGAAACCCTAAACAGAGTGCGGCGACTCTTTGACCTAATGCTAGGGTAAAGGGTGTTTTCGTCCACGGCGGGACACCTAGGCAAATTAGGGTTTTGAAATGGTCAAGGGTTAGGCTATTGACTCGGCGGTCAAACGGCTAGACCTAATCCTTCGAAGGGATGCTAACGGCAAATCATGCAAGATATCGCAAATTATTATACGGCAGAAATAAAGTACGGAAAATAATGAAAGCGGTAAAGAAAGCATCGCGATGATCACTCGAGTAAATTACAAATCCCCAAAATGCAAAAAATAAAATAACTGCGATCATGGCCTCGCATAAATTACATCCATGAAAAAAATAGTACGAACAAATGAAACATTTAGGAGCTGCAACGAACAAACTAATGGGGTTAGACGAAAATGAAACGGTTAAAGCCAGAACTTTACCTTTTTTTATTTAAAAACAATTAATTACAATTTATTAAAAACTTTAATTTAAACTAAAAATCTAAATGTTTTTTTTAATTACAATTAACTATAAAAAAATTGTTACTAACTATAAATTATAAAAAAAAAAGAATTACTAACTATAAGTCATTAAAAACTATTTCTAAATTAAAAAAAAAAAAACTTTCCTAACTATAAGTTATTAAAACATTACTAACTAGAAGTTAAAAAAACTATTAATTATTATCTATTAAAAAAAAGTAATTATAAGTTATAAAAAATTAATTAAATCATAAATTATAAAATTTAACATTAAATTACAGAGAAAAAAATAAAAGAAAAGAAAATCGAATAATAAAAAGGGGAGGGCGGTATTCATGGAGACCGCTTATAGGTTTTGTTCCAAATCCCTCTTCTTCTTCCTAAACGGCGGCGGCTCCCACGGCTGTTGGCGATTTTCGAAGCCTTTCTCTTCCTTCTTCTTTGCCTGTTATCTCTCCCTCTTTTGTCTTGCTAAAACCTGAAAAATGAAACCCAGGAATTTCGTTATTGACAAAATTAAATGCTCACCTCGTTAGTGGTTGGGATTTGTTGATGATGATGCTTAATGAAGGAAGGTGATGATGATTCTTGTTGATCTTCTGAACCTTCTCTTCTTCAAAACAAACTTAAAACCCTATTTATTTACTAAACATTAAAAATATTATAAAAAGAATAAATTTTTTTCTAAAATTTTTAATTTTATGATTTTTGGATGTTTTTATGAATAATATGGAAAAAAGTGAAAAAATAATATTTTTTTAAAATAATTTAAATAAAATACGAAAATAATATTTTTTTTAAATAATTTAAATAAAATACGAAAATAATAATTAAATAATAAAAAAACTTTTTTTTTTTTTTATGAAAATAGAAAAGTTAGAATAATAAATAAAAGAAAAATAAAAGGTGAAGAAGGTGGGATTCAAACTCTCAACCTCTCACACTCACAACTCCTTACACACAATTTCTTGTCGATTGTGCTATTTTATTCATTCGAAATAAAGTGGCACTAGAAACCATGTAAAGGTAGGACAAATTTGAGGTATTACAATATATATATATATATATATATATATATATATATATATATATATATATATATATATATATATATATATATATATATATATATATATATATATATATATATATATATATATATATATATATATATATATATATATATATATATATATATATATATATATATATATATATATATATATATATATATATATATATATATATATATATATATATATATATATATATAACTATCTATTGATCTATCTACCTATCTACCTATATACCAACCTATCTATCTATCTGTCTATCTACCTATGTATCTATCTATCTATCTACCTATCCAAGCCTATCGTCTAAAAAGTGTTATCACGAGCTCCGATTGATTTCATGCTTAAGATTTACTTTTTAGAAGAATGGTTACAGAACCTAAGGGAGTGTACAATGGAGCACCAATTTTCACCGGCTAAAATTATGGCTATTGAAAATCTTGAATGAGTATTCATGTCAACTCCGTTGATAAAGGCATAAGGTATTCCATCAAAAATGGTCCGAATGAAATATCTGTCACCAATGATGAGGGTGTTATACTACCTAAATCGGAAGCAGAATGGGATGCTAATGATTGGAAAGCAAAAAATATTCCCACATCCGCTTTAGGTGTTGATGAGTATTATCGTGTTTCTCATTATGAAATCGTCAAGGCTATGTAAGACGCATTAGAAGTTTCCCATGAGGGTACTAATGATGTAAAATAATCTAGGATCAACACATTAAATCAAGAGTTTGAGTTATTTTGTGTAGAGCATGGTGAAACCATTGCGGACATGCAAAAATGATTCACACATCTTATCAATCGATTAAATACGCTAGGTAAGCCTATTTAGAATGAGATTGATACTAACAAAGTGTGAAGATGTTTAAGTAGGGAATGACAACCCAAGTTCACCACTATCAAAGAGGATAATAATCTTAAATTACTTGATCTCACGGCTTTGTTCGAAAAATTGGAAGAGCATAAGCAAGAACTCTATTGCTTAGAAAAATATGAAAAAGAGTATGAAAGGAAAGTGAATAAGGAGAAAGTTAAATACAAGGAAGTATAGAAGAAGTTTATTGCTCTAAAGACTTCAAGCTCAAGGTCCTCCTATAATGAGCAAAGTGATTATGAAAAAATGAAGATGATTTCGATTAGGAAGATATGGGTTTTTTTTTATCAAAAGGTATCATAGATACATGAGGAAATATGGAAATAAACACTCCAACAAGAACCATGGTAAATCTAGAAGACTATCAAATTCCTCAAAATAAGATGAGAACAAAAACAGTAAGTCTAGAAGTACATGCTACAATTGGGTCAAACTGGGCCACTACAAGCCGGAGTGTTCTACATTCAAGAAAGGCAAAGAAAAAGGCCATGATAAAAGATATAGAAAGTCTAAAAGAGTTTATGCCACTTCGGAGAGCGAAAGTGATTCCTCACGTGACAGTAGCTCTACTTCAAGGGTAGAATCGGCCAAGCTTTTCTATATGAGAAACAAAGGAAAGAAAAAGGTTGTAATTCCCTTTAAACTTCAAACTTCTCATGACTTAGCTTTTTCTCAATTACAAGAATCTCTTGAAAATCTATGAAGACAATCTATAGATGCTTTCAAAAGATTAGCTTCAAACAAAATAATTATTTCTCACTTAGAAGCAAAAATTTTGGAAAATGAAAAGAATATGGAAGCTATAAGGATTTATATGTTAGATATTCTAAAAGATAAAAATAATTATGCCAAACCTTCATGGTTTGGTTGTGAAACTTGTCACATTTGGAAAAAAGAGTCGATAACTCTTAAATCATAGTTGGATAAGGCTTTGCAACCCAAAGTTACTTTTTCTATAGATACTTCTAAATATTACATGCCTTCGCATAATCCTTATAGAAGGTATATTTATGTTAAAAAAAACCAAATGGAAAAAAGTTATCTTCTCTTAACTTGTATTGTCATTATTCTTTGTTCCTAAAGACGCCTTTCAATGGCTATCTAAATGCAACCAAGGTTTCATTGATCTCCAAGGACCCAATGAATATTGGGTACCTATCACTACTTGTTAATCATGCAGAAAAAATGCCTTGACTCTATGAAGAGAGTATGAGGTCTCGTTTATGGAAGATCAAGGTATAACAAGGTGACATGTCCTTATTGTATTGGCTATGTTAAAGTTAAGATGGGTTGTGTTACCAAGAAGATTAAAGTTTAGTGTTTCCTTAATTGGTAAAAGTGTGTGAATGATTACTAATGTTTATATCCGGGAAGTGTCAGAAAGGTATTATTTAATGATGTAGAACTATCTTCAAAAAGACATGCTCAAGTACATCAAATTAGGATTGATCAACCTAAGATGATAAAACATGAGGAGGAGTAAGATAATCATCATGGTTGAACAAGAATGAAAGTACAACAGCAAGGATGATCATCAAGCCAATTGCCTCTTAAATACATTATGAATCTCAATTTCAAATACTTGTATAAGGAGAAAAGTGGTAAGGGCATTTTGGTTCATTTGTGTTTTGTGGCACGTTTTGTATTCATTTCAACTTTCATTCGAGAATTCGTCGTGGAATGAAAGTGCATCCTCCGTCATTCGTACGGTGAGGTAATATCGTTTCAATCCTTTTCTTATTTTGGAAGTAAGTATTTCTTTTACCTGTTTATTTCTTGAAGGTATGTGATACGTTATGTGTATGATCTTTGTGAGATATGTTCACTTCCAAAAATTTCAAATGTGGTCATTGTGTGTTCCATTTTATATGTTTATAGTGATTATGTTCAAAATGTCTCCATGTTGGATCTATACCTTGTACCATTTCATGCTTGCTTATTGTTGCGGTGGAAATAGGATCACAAACTATTAATGAGTTTGAATCGCAATTCAATTCACAACCGCTCTTTGATTTATCTGAAGGAAAAGGTCAAAAGAGGGAAAACCTATTTTGCATCGTAAACACAACGCGGGGAAAGATCTAGGGTTCGGGGGTTGGTTAAATTTAGGGAAGGTATTAGCACCCTAAACTTCTGTAGTACTCTACAGGAACCTTTTGTTCAAATGTTTACTATTTTGCTTTATTTATTTGCTTAAGGTATATGTACAAAGGATTAAAAGTGAGAAAATAAACCTAAGGGGTTAATTCTAAGTTTACTCGGCAAGACATCGCATCTTGTGCCTACGTATCCTTACGGGAGTGGAATCAGAGTAATCGTAGTTCCCCTCAATAGGGAGGTTAGAGACTTCTTGACTGTGGCCAAGGTCTCAAGGGGAATAAACGTATCTTAGGGACACGCTTACATGGAGTGTAGAAACTCCAAATCTCTACGTTGAATTGTTAAGTTGTAATTAGGGTTAAATTAGGTTAGGGATTTCGCGGCGGGAAACCCTAAAATGAGCGCGACGGCTCTTTGACCTAATGCTAGGGGTAAAATTGTAATTTTGCCTGCGGCGAGGCATTTGTGAAAATTAGGGTTTGTGAGGTTGTAAGGGTTTGAAGTTGAGGACTATTGACACGGCGGTCAAACGCTAGACCTAATTCCTTCGGAGGTGTGTAGTGTGACTGGAATATTGATAAATGCGTGAGGTGATTGAATCATGTAAGCAGAAAATAAAAACCGCAGTTGAAGCCATACAAACAGAAATCTAAAGGCAGAAACTTAAAGCGCGATTATTGGTTCGCGAGGTTACATATGAGAAGCAGTTACAATATGATAATGAACTCGGAATGAAAAATAAGATGAAATAAGCAATAAGCTGCAAAGTGAACAAACGATGTTAGTGGGCAGAGCTGAGCGGCAATCAAATTAATTATGAAACCATAAAGAAAAATATGCAAATTGGAGATTTAATATTGTTTTATTTAATATTAACTTGCAAAAAGATTTAATTTTTAAAAAATGTTTTTTTCCAAGAAGAGTTTTATTTTGAATATTTCTAAGAAAAGCTCTTTCTTATTTTTATTTAAAAAAAGAGTTTTTATATTTTATATTTACAAAAGTTTTAGTTTTATATTAAAAAAAAAGATTTTAATTTTCATTTTAAAAATGAGTTTTTTTATTTTATTATAAAAAGTTTTAATTTTATATTAAAAAAAATTTTAATTTTTATTTTAAAAACAAATTTAAATTATAAAATAAAATGCTAAGAAACAAATTTAAAAATAAAAAATAACAAAGTAAAAAATAAAGAAAAAACAAATAAAGGGGAGGGGGTTGGGCCGGTCATCACACCCGGACCCAACCCGGTTGATGGTTAAACAAAAGAAACATTTAGGGTTCTGGGAACCCTAATGTTTCACGGCGCCGTTTCACTCTTCTTCTCCTCTCTCTCGCTTCTCTTCTCTCTCGCTTCTCTTCATCGCGATTCTCTCGATGCTCTTCATTCTCCTCCATAGCCTGAAATCAAACACAAATAGGGTGAGGAAAATATCTCATAGCTTACTTTTATGGTGAAACGGCCGGTGATGTGCAAAACTGAGGCCTGAGGGTTGATTGTCCGCCGTTTAGACGGCGAAGACGGTCTTCCCCTTTCGGTGGCGCGGTTGTTGATGTTGGTTCGTCAGTGAATGGAGGCGATGATGAGGGTAACGGTCCCTCTGAGTCTCAACCACGCCGTTAGGGTTTGCGACAGTGGTTTCGTGATCTCGTTTGTTAGGGTTTGTACGCGATTTCGTTCCTCTCTTTCTCGTGGCTACCAGTTATCCTCCCCTTTTCACAAGTGGTATTTTTCTTTTTATAACTTGCTTTTGGGCCTTTAATCCGTGTGGATTTGTGCTATTTTTTCACTTTCATGCGATTTGATTTTGTGTTGATATGATTTGATTTTGTTTTGATTTTCTCAGATACTGATTGAACCATGTTCCCTCTTTTAGAACCTGATTGGGGTTTTGACGCGATCCTGGTTTCATCTGACATTGATTGGATTTCATTGGATCCGAAATTAATTTGTTTGACTGATCTGTAATGATTCGTTTGATTTCGAACTGATTCGTTTTTGACTGATTTGTTTGATTGATTCAGATTGAGTTCCAATGGGGATGTTTCCTGATACATTTGGATCTGACTCGAAACTTTCCATTTCCAGATTCGATTTTGTTTGATCATTTTCTGATGTGGATTGGATTGCCTCTGAATTCACTTGATCTGCTCGATACCTGAATTAATTCGTTTGTTTGATTTCGTTTGGATCAGTTTGTTTTGCTGACACGAATTCTTTTCCTGATGCAGTTAGCTTTTCCTCTTCTTCTTTTAGGATGGACGCTTTGCCTTGGTCTTTGCCGCCGAGAAGAGTACGCGGTAATGATGACGTTTGTCTGAACCATTTGGAACAGGATACTACAATCCTGGCTTTTGATTATATTGTTGCTTCTGATTAAATTGGTGATGATGACTTAGGCTATGATGTTGATTAACTGAGCCATGTGTTTGTGCACTTGTTTGTTTCATGAACTGAGTATGGTTTGATAACTTGTTTCGGTGACTTGTTTGTTGGGGCAATGATGTTCATAACTGAGCCCCTGTCTGCGCTATGCTTTGTGCTGCAACTTGGTGTACATTTTTGTGACTTGCCATCCGTATTGGTTGAAGCTTGCCTCTAACTGACAACCTTTGGTACATTGTTCGATTGCAGCTTGATACAGCTTGTTTGGGTACCTCATTCTTCTTATTCTGTTTGAACTTGCTTTCTGATACATTAACTGCTGTTACACCTTTCTTTGGGTCCTGTTGGGCATTTTCTGTTATGACAGATTTATAGGATGTTTTCTTATGGCCTTTTGCGCATGAGTTTGCCTGCTGATACCTGGTTTTGATGCAGTTCAGTTTGTATTTAGTGTAGTTTGATGCAGTTTGTATTTGGTGTTCTGTTTGGACTTGGTTTTCATGACATCACCTATATGGTTCAGAACTGATGCTGCTTTTGAATTGTTTAGGTTCTGAGTTCCAAATTCTGAACCTGATACTGATGCATTTGTGGCTTTTCAGGTGTTGGAAGTTTTGGAACCAAAGTGACTCAGACCTGCCGGCATCCGGGTCTGAGTTCAATCTTGCCTATGTTGCCTTATTCTCGTATCAGTTTGGAAATCCAATCGCGGAAAAACGAATCAGTCCCGCTTCTTTTATTACTTCTATCTCTTGGATGTCCCGTAACGATAAGAACAGGTGTTACCTGATCTGACGCCCACGGCGCGGATCGGTAACGGGGGTAGGACGCAGCTTCGGTTGTGCCACTCCCGGCACTCGATGATGACATTGTTCTGAGAGTGTCAAAAACAACTTCTAACATTTTTTCTATATTGTTTGTTCTGTTTTGATGTGCAGGTGAATTTGGAAATTCTGCGGAGAAGCTCAAAGACATCATGAAGACACTTAGATGTTCTTAGGATTTAGGATAGATACTTACTGTAAATGAAAACTTCTTGTAAACCAAGTTCAAATTCTCTTTTCCATTTGTAAACTATAAATATTTATGAAATGAAATTCAACAAATATTCATATTTACTTTCTCAATTGTAAATTCAAAGTATCCAATAATAATTCAGAACCAACTAAATTCCCCCTTGAGTTGTAACTTATAGAGACTTATGAACACAAAGTTCAAAAATATTTAAAACTTACTTCTCCTTTGTCTTTTATAAATGATATCCCGCCATATGATTATATCCAAACAAATTCAAATTAAAATCTCGTTGATCACATCACTTCTCAAAATAACCTTAACAGTATCCACTTCCCTTTCAACCCATCTTCCCCTTACAAAACTGTTTAGCAATGTTTCAAAATCAAACAAATCACGGCCCCGAGTCCAATCATATTTCTGACAAAACATACCGGCACCTTGACCCAAGTGGCAAATAAATGCCTCAGAACTTAATAACGGCCCGTTTTCAAGGAATTAGCAGAATTTGCGTAAAATGACCAAAATACCCCTGGAACCAAATCTGCAAAACAAAACACCTTCATAACTTGTTAGTGGTTAGCAAATATACATATGAGATGCTATGCGAAATGACTGACTAAATATAAGGGTAAAATTTGGGGTATTACAGTTGCCCCTATTTAAATAGCTACACCGGACGATTTGAGTGACAGAGACTCGAGGAATCGTGGTGGAGAGATTTAAATATAGATAACCGAAAATTTTGCCCTTATATGCGACGATATGCAATGCTATTGGACAAAGCGAGGACCGCTTAATGCAGATGATGCCATGAATATGATATGATACGTATGCTGGAATGATGAATGCGAAAATGATGACAAACGCTACGAGAAGAACACCCTGGGGAAAACGACACGCTGAGACACAGTACAACACTGGGGGATTCTAAAATGATGGTCAACTGATACGAACACGACCAATTGTCACTTTGGGAACGAGATTCTTAAATGGAGATGACACCTGTGAGACGACCTCCACTGGGGAATCTAAAAATAAAACTGGATCACGTACGATTGCAAGATCGATTACAGAATGCTGGAGCATTGAGCAAAGAATAACATCCAAGCTTCTGAAAACTATCCCTCGTAACAGGATCAAACGGACTTTTCGGGAATCCGTAGCAAATATACAGGGTAAAGACCGGCTGTATGCCAAAATAAATGGACTTTAATGGGAAATGCCCTGATAAGCTTCTCGAGGGAGAACTGTCACTTATCGTTGGAAGGGACTTATGTGCAAAAATGGATAAGCACTCAAATAAAGAGGCTGCTGCTTATCTGATAAATAAATCTTCTCGCATTTAAGGTCGGCGCCTGGAATACGATTCTGATTCTTCTCTTACTGAAGGGGTAAATAAACTTCTTCATGCTTTAAGATCGTGCTTTCCTGAACATGAAAATGGCTAACTGAACTTCCTCATACTTCAGAATCGTGCTCTCCTGAATATGATTCGGCTCTTTCGGGTAAATGAAATTCTTCATACTTCAGAATCGTGCTCTCCTGAATATGAAAAGGGCTAATTGAACTTCCTCATAACTCAGAATCGTGCTCTCCTGAATATGATTCGGCTCTTGAAATTTCTTCATACTTCAGAATCGTGCTCTCCTGAATATGAAAATGGCTAATTGAACTTCCTCATAACTCAGAATCGTGCTCTTCTGAATATGATTCGGCTCTTGAAATTTCTTCATACTTCAGAATCGTGCTCTCCTGAATATGAAAAGGGCTAATTGAACTTCCTCATAACTCAGAATCGTGCTCTCCTGAATATGATTCGGCTCTTGAAATTTCTTCATACTTCAGAATCGTGCTCTCCTGAATATGAAAATGGCTAATTGAACTTCCTCATAACTCAGAATCGTGCTCTCCTGAATATGATTCGGCTCTTGAAATTTCTTCATACTTCAGAATCGTGCTCTCCTGAATATGAAAATGGCTAATTGAACTTCCTCATAACTCAGAATCGTGCTCTCCTGAATATGATTCGGCTCTTGAAATTTCTTCATACTTCAGAATCGTGCTCTCCTGAATATGAAAATGGCTAATTGAACTTCCTCATAACTCAGAAACGTGCTCTCCTGAATATGATTCGGCTCTTTCGAGTAAATGAAATTCTTCATACTTCAGAATCGTGCTCTCCTGAATATGAAAAGGGCTAATTGAACTTCCTCATAACTCAGAATCGTGCTCTCCTGAATATGAAAAGGGCTAATTGAACTTCCTCATAACTCAGAATCGTGCTCTCCTGAATATGATTCGGCTCAAACCTCCCTGTATTTCAAGATCGTGCTCTCTTGAATATGATTTGGTTCAAAACCCCCCATACTTCCAGACGACAGGTAAATGGAAGCCCAACTGCTCCACGGAGATGGCCATTTGCTGCGAGTCATAACAAAGATAGGATCGGTTTCTTAGGTGAGAAATGTTGTATACCGATGTTGTAAGATGTAAAGTGTTGTGAAGTATTGTAACCTGTAAGATTGTAAAGTGTTGTATTGATAGATTTTCCAGGCGTGAACTGGCGTGTATCTGTAAAGGATTGTAGTTGATTTTCTTGAAAGATAGTGCAAAATAAATGCACGTCCGGGTACAGTGATAAACTTCTCGGGCTAGAACAGTCGCGCATCTGTCATGGTATGGTGAAAACCTTTAGATGGTGCAAAATAAATGCACGTCCGGTTGGCTCGACGACCGACAAAACTGAGATTCAATCTAGGATCGAACTAGAAAGAAGACTGGTAATCAAGACTCCATCGAGGGAAACGATCTCGAAGGGTAAATATCTTATCCTCGTAAGGAAAGATAGCTGAAGTAACCGTCATCCACGAGGATCGAGCTCCGTGGGGAAACTGGAAACACATATGTATTTTATGCTTAGGGCTGACAATCTATTTGGAGAGAATGGACGAACCCAGTTACTCGGCGGTAACGACCAATGATAGAGACACAATGAACCTGTGCATGCTAACGCGTATGTTAATGCATATGTTAATGTGAATGTATGTTAATGTCTATGTAGTTAAATATGCAAGATGTTATGAAATGAGTATGTAATGAGTATGTAATGAATATGTAATGAATATGTAATGAATATGAATATGTAATGAAATAGGCATGTGATGCTTATGCCCCTGCGTAGGCCGACGAAACAGACTAGAGACAGGACGAGAGACGAAATAAACATCTCGACGGAGATACCCTGCATTCTCTGCAACCAATACGTCAATCATGGGTAAGAAAGATCAATGGTAGAACCAAATCTGGTTTTAAGGTTCTGAATTCTCTGGGGAGAAAGTAATCTGCTTGGGTGTACAGTATCACGTCTTCACATGGGGAGAGGAAAACCTGAGGGACACTTTTGAGTTACCCAAGAAAAGGCTGTCAGCTTATAGTCTCGCTGGGGACTGTGTTATAGCAATGATTTGAAAGTGTTTCTGCAATAACGATATTTTCGGGGAGTGAAGAGATCCTTCCGAAATTTCCACTAGTCAAAGTAATTTATTATATTTCAAATTCGTTTTTTGAAGAACAGTTTTGAAAAATCTACAATGCACCTTTTCATTTTCAAATTTTAAGAATAAACGCATTTTGCATAACAATAAAAAACAAAGAGCAATGCACCAAGGAATGCAAGTAACAAAATGGTATCTTTTATTAAAGGGCGGCAGCTCGCTGAAGGCATAGCTCCACAGATGATTATGTTTTAAAATTGGCAACATGGGAAAAGGTTACATTGAATCCAATGACACCTACTGACACTAATAACTAAGACTAATCCAGAATCTTGCTTTGGGCAAGGATGAAAGAACTGAAACATGGTTCTCATGCGGAAAGTGTGTCCTCTGATGCAATGAAATGCCTTTGTCCCTAACTTTTGCCTGGACCGCCCTCTCGGGTTTTCAATCCACCGGGACGCTCCTTTTTGCCTAAGCCGCCCTTTCGGGTTTTCAACTTAGCGAGCTTTTTATTATTATTTCTTTTTTTTCAACCCTTACTTTTGCCTAAGTCGCCTTTTGCAGGTTTTCGACTTAGCGGGTTTTTAGGCATAATATTTTCGGACTGCATCAGAATTCACGGGGTGTGCAAGCTCTTCACCATCCATTGTCGTAAGTATCAGAGACCCTCCGGAGAAAACGGTCTTTACAACAAATGGGCCTTCATAATTGGGCATCCACTTTCCACGCATATCTTTATGCACTGGCAAGATCTTTTTGAGTACGAGCTCTCCTTGACGGAACTCACGGATACGAATCTTCTTGTCAAACGCTCTTTTCATCCGTTTCTGATATAATTGCCCATGGCACATGGCTGTCAAGCGCTTCTCGTCAATGAGATTCAACTGATCCAGTCTGTCTTGAACCCACTCAGCCTCCTCAAGTTCAGCTTCCATCAACACTCTTAAAGAAGGTATCTCTACTTCGATGGGGAGCACGGCGTCCATTCCATACACCAATGAGAAAGGTGTTGCCCCTGTCGAAGTTCTCACTGAGGTTCTGTATCCATGTAAAGCAAATGGTAACATCTCATGCCAATCTTTGTAAGTCACAACCATCTTTTGCAGGATTTTCTTGATATTCTTATTCGCAGCTTCAACGGCCCCATTCATCTTAGGACGGTACGGAGAAGAATTGTGATGAGTGATCTTGAAACTGTCACACAGCTCTTTCATAGTCTTGTTATTCAGATTGGTGCCATTGTCAGTTATTATCCGGCTTGGGATTCCATAACGGCAGATGATTTCTTTCCTGATGAATCGGGCAACCACTTGCTTGGTCACGTTGGTGTAGGAGGCAGCCTCTACCCACTTGGTGAAATAATCAATAGCAACAAGGATAAAACGATGACCATTAGAAGCCTTCGGCTCGATTGCCCCAATCATGTCAATGCCCCACATAGAGAACGGCCATGGTGACGACAAAACATTCAACGGCGATGGAGGTACATGCATTTTATCAGCATAAATTTGGCACTTATGGCATTTTCTAGCGTATTGGATGCAGTCAGCTTCCATGGTTAACCAATAATACCCAGCCCTTAACATCTTCTTGGACATAGCATAACCATTGGCATGAGTTCCGAAGGTCCCCTCATGAATTTCCTGTAGTAACATGTCCGCTTCCCGTTTATCAACACATCTGAGCAGAACCATGTCGTGATTTCTCTTGTATAACACACCATTACTGATAAAGAATTTGGACGCCAGTCTTCTCAACGTTTTCTTGTCCAGACCAGTAGCACCATCGGGATACTCTTGTTTGACGAGATAGTTCTTGATATCATGAAACCAAGGTTTTTCATCCACCTCAACTTCTTCGACCACCTGACAATAAGCGGGCTCAACTTTGCGCTCAATATGGATAAGAGGTGCTTCATTAACGAATTTAACTTTCCACATGGATGCCAACATGGCTAAAGCATCAGCAACGTGATTCTCGGATCTAGGAACATGCTCGAACTCTATCTCGTCAAAATACTTGATCAGCTCAATAATATAGTCCTTATAAGGGATTAACTTCTCATTCTTCGTTTCCCATTTGCCTTGTACCTGGTAAATAACCAAGGCTGAGTCACCACTTACTTTAAGAAGTTTGATTCGGAGGTGAATCGTTGCTTCGAGGCCAAGAATACATGCTTCATATTCTGCGACGTTATTAGTACACTCAAAGTCCAACCTTGCTGTAAATGGAGTGAATCCACCCTTTGGGTTCATCAAAACGGCGCCTATACCATGCCCATTGAAATTCGAGGAACCATCAAACATCATCCTCCACCAAAGACCTGGCTCTGGACCTTCGCTCGGATCTGGCTCTTCACACTCTCTTTTAATCAACAAAATATCCTCATCGGGAAAATCAAATTTAAGAGGTTCATAATCTTCAACTGGCTGGTCTGCAAGATAATCAGATAAAATACTACCCTTAATCGCCTTCTGGGGTACATACTGGATGTCATATTCGGATAACAACATGTGCCAACGGGCTAGCCTCCCGGTTTGAGCAGGTTTTTCAAAAATATACTTGATCGGATCCATTTTAGAAATCAACAATGTGGTATGACAGACCATATATTGCCGAAGGCGCCTAGCGGCCCATGCCAATGCACAACAAGTTTTCTCCAATGGTGAGTATCTATTTTCGCAATCGGTAAACTTTTTGCTCAGGTAATAAATCGCATGTTCCTTTTTCCCAGCCTCATCATGTTGTCCAAGCACACAACCCATAGACTTCTCGAGAACAGTAAGGTACATAAACAACGGTCTTCCAGGTACGGGAGGAATCAGAATAGGGGGGTCTTGCAAATAACCTTTAATCTTCTCAAACGCTTTCTGACAATCGGGGTTCCACTCAACCGTCTGCCCCTTGCAAAGTAACTTGAATATCGGCTCACAAGTAGCGGTCATGTTGGAGATGAACCGAGAAATATAATTCAAACGTCCCAGAAAACCTCTAACTTGCGTCTCGGTTTGCGGAGCTGGCATATCTTGAATGGCGCGGACTTTGTCAGGATCCACCTCGATCCCTCGCTGGCTAACAATGAAACCAAGCAATTTTCCAGATCTGACACCGAAGGTACATTTAGCAGGGTTCAATTTCAACTGATATTTCCTGAGTCGTTCAAACAGCTTCACCAAATGGTTTAGATGGTCCTCCTCACTCTGAGACTTGGCTATCATATCATCCACATACACCTCGATCTCCTTGTGCATCATATCATGAAAAAGAGTGGTCATAGCGCGTTGGTACGTTGCCCCAGCGTTCTTTAAACCGAAGGGCATGACTTTGTAGCAGAAGGTTCCCCAAGGAGTAATAAAAGTAGTCTTCTCCCGATCATCGGGATCCATCTTGATCTGATTATAGCCAGAGAAACCATCCATAAATGAAAACAACACAAAACTGGCTGTATTGTCTACCAGTGTATCAATATGTGGCAGGGGGAAGTCGTCTTTCGGACTTGCTTTGTTCAGATCCCTGTAGTCCACACACATCCTAACTTTACCGTCCTTCTTAGGCACTGGCACAATGTTGGCAACCCAATCTGGATATTTTGCGACTGCCAAGAAACCTGCATCCAACTGCTTTTTAACCTCATCTCGAATCTTCAAAGCCATGTCGGGTCTCGTTCTTCGAAGCTTTTGTTTGATAGGCGGACAATCTGGCTTAAGTGGCAACTTGTGAACAACAATATCTGTGTCTAGGCCCGGCATATCTTGATACGACCACGCAAACACATCAATATATTCTTTTAACAACTCAATCAACCTCGGCTTAACCTCTGTCCCAAGCATTGCACCAATCTTGACCTCTTTCTTGTTCTCATCTGTACTAAGATTAATTAAGTCCACCTGCTCTTTATACGGTTGAAGCTCTGTGTACTCGTACTCAATCAATCTTGTCAGTTCCGCGGGTACTTCAAAATCTTCTTCGCCCTCGTTCTCAGCTTGATTGATGGGTGCATCCCAGTCAGAAGTGTCAGTAAAGTCATTGGATCCAACAAGGTTTACAATGTCTCTGCATGATGGAAGGCTTACTTAATTAAAATGCTCGAAGATATGTAAGAATGAAATGCTGTTTTTTTTTTGTTTTTTTGGGAAAAAGGTTGCCAATTTCAGTTTTAAAGGTGAAAACGAAAAACGCAAATGAACCAAAGTGGAATTGAACAAAATGCCTTTATTAATATCTTTTTAGAAATGAAAGGTGGCCCAATAAAAGCGACCCTATAGCCTTGGGCAGAGCTACGGATTTTTATTTGAAAATGTAAATGAAAAATTACTTTGACAAGGGAAAAATAACAGGGATCTCTACGGCCTCCCAGTTGTTCAAAACTGCATCACCCTTAAACACCAGGTTGCTCAGCTCTTCATTTTCCTCACAGTCACTGATGGCATTGACTTGGAAACCTCCGCTGACAAATACCTCTTGATAATCTTCGGACGCCCTTCGACAGCTGTGGCAGCTCCATTCTGAGTTGGTTTGTAACCCAACCCAGAGCGATCAGTCTTGGTCTTGACATCAATTACCTCTCCCCAACCTTCAGGAATGCCCCTGTCAATTGTTGATTTGGTACTCTTCAGAGATGCGAAAGATGGATTACCCTGGCCCACTGTCTCTTCGACTTCTAGCAGAACGGCATTGGCGATCTCAAGTGCTTGAAAGGAGATTTCTAAAGCATTCTCATCGGCCTCGATGTAACGGAAAGAAGACAGGTTACTGACCATCAGATCCTCTTCACCGTGTATAATAACCAACTTTCCATCGATTACGAACTTCATCTTTTGATGCAACGTTGAGGTTACTGGCCCAGCGGCATGAATCCACGGCCTTCCAAGTAAGCAGCTGTAATTGGGATTAATGTCCATGACTTGAAACGTGATATTAAAAACTTGCGGACCAATCAGGATAGGAAGCTCAACTTCCCCCATTACCGACCGGCGAGAACCATCGAAAGCCTTGACGACCAAAGGAGTAGGTTTCAACACAGTCTCTTTGAAAACTAACTTATCAAGAACCCTCTTGGGTAGAACATTCAGAGAAGAGCCGGTGTCTACTAGTACTCTCGCTAAATTGTCCTCCTGACATTTTACCGATATGTGTAAAGCACGATTATGATTCGGACCCTCCTTCGGTAACTCTTCATTGCTAAAACTAAGGGTGTTACAGGCGGTCAAAGTGGCAATCACACTATCAAACCGACTGGTGCTGATGTCTTGGTCCACATGTGCTTGAGTCAAAACTTTCTGCAAGGCCATCCTATGAGCGGGTGAACTCATCAACAGTGATAAAATCGAAATCTTGGAAGGAGTCTGATGAAGTTGATCGATAACTTTATAGTCACTTTTCTTGATGATCCTCAAAAACTCAGCATCTTCATCATTCGTAACAGCTCCCTTACCTTTGTCTTTGACAGCCACTGGGATATTAGTGGTTTCCTTAGGTGGAACCTCATTAGAACGGGGAGTATACACACGGCCACTGCGAGTCATCCTGCTTGCCTCTGCGATATTGGTCACAGTGTCCTTAACCCCTTCATTTGGAATAACCTTCCCAGACTCCTTGTCAATCATCGTCACGTCGTATTTCCAAGGCACAACTTTAGGATCACTGAAAGGAAACGGACTTGGTTTTCGAATAACTATCGGCCTATGCTGATTCACCTCAGGGATAGACGACTTTGGTATATCGAACACGAGATTGGCAGAACCTGCCCCTGATAAATTAAACACTGGTACCTTTCCCTTTGATCCAGGCTGATGGAAGACTGGCTCAACCACAGCGACCTCATCTTTCTTGGATTGGCTTGTCACTTGTAGAACACCCTCATTAATCAACCTCTGAATATCCTTCTGAACCAACACACAACCCTTAATACTGGCTTCACAACTTACGCATGCAACGTGGGAAGTATCTACCAAACCAGCTTCAAACAGTTTCGAATGGAACATTTTGAGAGGAGTCTTAATCTGTACAACATCAAGGACATAACCTTCCTCCGAATCGGCACTAATGGCATTGACACTCTCATGGTTAGGAAAAGGGTTCTTCTTAACATTTGGTTGAGGATCTTCAAATGACAAAATCTTCTTTTCCAATAAATCCCTGACAAGATTTTTGAGAGCATAACAATTCTCCAGATCATGACCAGGCGCACCCTCATGAAATAAACAATGAGCGGCGGCGTTGTAATTGGCGGGTAGAGGATTAGGAGGCGGACCCAAAGCCCGAGTAGTGATCAGACCTTGCTTGACCAAAGAGGGATACAACTCGGTGAAAGTCATCGGAATCGGCGGACAAGGCTTATACGTTCTCCTGTTGGGAACATTCTGGCGAGGAGCCGGACTTTTTGGCTGTTGAGGAGCAGGAGCGTTGGGCGCCTGTAGGTAGTTGATAGGAGGCGGATAAACAGGAGGTTGTTGCATAGGTTGATACATAGGAACCTGTTGATTGAAAGAAGGTGTAATAGCTGCCACATAGGGTTGTTGAGCATATTGGATTGGGTACCCTTGAGGTTGAGCATAACCTTGCGGATATCGATAAAAGTGTTCTCTTGGTCTACCAGAGGATATAGCATTAGTCTCGCCCTCTTTTTTCTTCTGGGAGCTATACGGAGGTTTCTTCGGCTGATCCTTAGAAGCACCATGATTATTTGTCATTTTACCACTTTTCATACCCAATTCAATCTTGACACCCACAGCAACGATGTCAGAGAAATTTGAAGTCACACTACCCACCATTCTCTCGTAAAATTCTGGACGAACCGTGTCGACAAACCAATCAGCTAACTCTTTCTCGGTCAAAGGAGGTTCTACCTGCGAAGCAATCTCTCTCCACCTTTGAGCGTACTCTTTGAATGACTCAGAATTCTTTTGTGACATACTCAACAACTGTCTTCTGTCAGGAGCTAGGTCCACATTGTATTTGTAGTGTTTGATGAAAGCGTCAGATAAATCTTGGAAACTCTTAATGCGATACTGGCCCAAAGTTAAATACCACTTGGAAGAAGCACCCTTCAAACTATCTTGGAAGCAATGAATCATCAGTTTATCATTCTCAACATGCGCAGCCATTTTGCGATAATACATGATCCGATGACTCTTAGGACAGGTGGCACCTTCATAACGATCGAAGTTTGGAGTTTTGAATTTCGGGGGAATAACCAAACCCGAGACCAAACAAACATCCCTTGCAGCAGTCCCAAAAATTTGGTCGCCCTCTACTTTTTTCAATCTCTGGACGATGGTGTCTACTTCCTCACGAAGCTTATCACGTTTCTCATAACCTTCAACATTCTCATCAAGATTATCAAAAACTGTCTCATTGAAGTACGGTTGCGCACGAGTGTGTACAACGGGTGGTGCAAAGATAGAAGCCCCCCTAGGAACTTCAGAAAATAAAGGCACGGCTTGCTGAACAGGCTGATTAATCGGAACAGTGGCTTGAGGAGGCACAAAACCTGGAGCAAGACCATAAGGTGGGTCCCTTGCTACGGTCACATTTGGTGGAGGGTCCACAGTAACGCCGGTAATCTCGGAAACAACAGTGGGCTGGGTATCCATCTTAGCATTCATGACATGTAGCAATTCCATCATACGCCCCATACCCCCTCGAAGGTCTTCAAGTTCATTGCTAAGGCGATCAATCTCTTTTGCCTGATCCTCCATTCTCTTTCGAGTTTGAGCTCTGGTGTTGTACTGGTGCCGAGAACTCAGGGTGACGAAACTGGAAGGCGAGAGAACCGAACATGAGAAAACGGAAGACACATGCAATGCAAGAAAGTAAATGATGCTATGATGCAAATGAAGATTTCATGGAATTCAAACATTTACGAATGTCGTGGGGTACCAAGGAAATCTTTTTCTTGTTTTTTCATTTTATTTTCTTATTTACGGTATCCCGCGATATCCATAAATGATATTTGAACTCCATGAAATGCAATGAGATGCTTTATGGATGCAATGCATGAAAACACACAAAGTCCTAGGTTAAAGGAACGTGAGCGGAGTTAAGGTTTACCCATCCCCAAAAGGAGTGTACTATAGGTTAGTTGTACCTGCCGAACAAGGTTCTAAAAAGTGCCCAAAGTCATCAGCCCATCTTTCGGATATTATCAACCTTCTGACTGACTCAGGGGTTAATAATATTCTCAAGAGAACCTCTTTTGAGTGTAGTATCGCGTAGCATCCGTTGTAAGATTACTCTCACATAGCTCCCGCACTACGTCCTAAATAAGGCCGAGGTGGTGTTAAGGTACTACGGTCCTCAATATCACAGACTCCAATCGACCATGGAAAAAGTTTTCGCGATTACTCGTTCAACCGAACCATTTTCGAAAAGGTCTCAACTGAGCGGAGATTCTCGAATCAGCTTGGTCGGGATTCACTCCCTATAAGCCTCATCGAATATATCCCCATCCTATAATAATGTCACTAGTCCGGGCGTAGGACTTATCTCACAGCACAAGGAACAGTCCCACAATCAAAGCACAAATATATACATGCAAATGAATAATAACACAGATAGTAATAAATATGAACAAGTTAGGGATAACCCTCAAAAGTTAAGAGAAGTCCCCAGTGAAGTCGCCATTTTCTGTTGCGGTGGAAATAGGATCACAAACTATTAATGAGTTTGAATCGCAATTCAATTCACAACCGCTCTTTGATTTATCCGAAGGAAAAGGTCAAAAGAGGGAAAACCTATTTTGCATCGTAAACACAACGCGGGGAAAGATCTAGGGTTTGGGGGTTGGTTAAATTTAGGGAAGGTATTAGCACCCTAAACTTCTGTAGTACTCTACAGGAACCTTTTATTCAGATGTTTACTATTTTGCTTTATTTATTTGCTTAAGGTATATGTACAAAGGATTAAAAGTGAGAAAATAAACCTAAGGGGTTAATTCTAAGTTTACTCGGCAAGACATCGCATCTTGTGCCTACGTATCCTTACGGGAGTGGAATCAGAGTAATCGTAGTTCCCCTCAATAGGGAGGTTAGAGACTTCTTGACTGTGGCCAAGGTCTCAAGGGGAATAAACGTATCTTAGGGACACGCTTACATGGAGTGTAGAAACTCCAAATCTCTACGTTGAATTGTTAAGTTGTAATTAAGGTTAAATTAGGTTAGGGATTTCGCGGCGGGAAACCCTAAAATGAGCGCGGCGGCTCTTTGACCTAATGCTAGGGGTAAAATTGTAATTTTGCCTGCGGCGAGGCATTTGTGAAAATTAGGGTTTGTGAGGTTGTAAGGGTTTGAAGTTGAGGACTATTGACACGGCGGTCAAACGCTAGACCTAATTCCTTCGGAGGTGTGTAGTGTGACTGGAATATTGATAAATGCGTGAGGTGATTGAATCATGTAAGCAGAAAATAAAAACCGCAGTTGAAGCCATACAAACAGAAATCTAAAGGCAGAAACTTAAAGCGCGATTATTGGTTCGCGAGGTTACATATGAGAAGCAGTTACAATATGATAATGAACTCGGAATGAAAAATAAGATGAAATAAGCAATAAGCTGCAAAGTGAACAAACGATGTTAGTGGGCAGAGCTGAGCGGCAATCAAATTAATTATGAAACCATAAAGAAAAATATGCAAATTGGAGATTTAATATTGTTTTATTTAATATTAACTTGCAAAAAGATTTAATTTTTAAAAAATGTTTTTTTTCAAGAAGAGTTTTATTTTGAATATTTCTAAGAAAAGCTCTTTCTTATTTTTATTTAAAAAAAGAGTTTTTATATTTTATATTTACAAAAGTTTTAGTTTTATATTAAAAAAAAGATTTTAATTTTCATTTTAAAAAAAGAGTTTTTTTATTTTATTATAAAAAGTTTTAATTTTATATTAAAAAAAAAATTTAATTTTTATTTTAAAAACAAATTTAAATTATAAAATAAAATGCTAAGAAACAAATTTAAAAATAAAAAATAACAAAGTAAAAAATAAAGAAAAAACAAATAAAGGGGAGGGGGTTGGGCCGGTCATCACACCCGGACCCAACCCGGTTGATGGTTAAACAAAAGAAACATTTAGGGTTCTGGGAACCCTAATGTTTCACGGCGCCGTTTCACTCTTCTTCTCCTCTCTCTCGCTTCTCTTCTCTCTCGCTTCTCTTCATCGCGATTCTCTCGATGCTCTTCATTCTCCTCCATAGCCTGAAATCAAACATAAATAGGGTGAGGAAAATATCTCATAGCTTACTTTTATGGTGAAACGGCCGGTGATGTGCAAAACTGAGGCCTGAGGGTTGATTGTCCGCCGTTTAGACGGCGAAGACGGTCTTCCCCTTTCGGTGGCGCGGTTGTTGATGTTGGTTCGTCAGTGAACGGAGGCGATGATGAGGGTAACGGTCCCTCTGAGTCTCAACCACGCCGTTAGGGTTTGCGACGGTGGTTTCGTGATCTCGTTTGTTAGGGTTTGTACGCGATTTCGTTCCTCTCTTTCTCGTGGCTACCAGTTATCCTCCCCTTTTCACAGGTGGTATTTTTCTTTTTATAACTTGCTTTTGGGCCTTTAATCCGTGTGGATTTGTGCTATTTTTTCACTTTCATGCGATTTGATTTTGTGTTGATATGATTTGATTTTGTTTTGATTTTCTCAGATACTGATTGAACCATGTTCCCTCTTTTAGAACCTGATTGGGGTTTTGACGCGATCCTGGTTTCATCTGACATTGATTGGATTTCATTGGATCCGAAATTAATTTGTTTGACTGATCTGTAATGATTCGTTTGATTTCGAACTGATTCGTTTTTGACTGATTTGTTTGATTGATTCAGATTGAGTTCCAATGGGGATGTTTCCTGATACATTTGGATCTGACTCGAAACTTTCCATTTCCAGATTCGATTTTGTTTGATCATTTTCTGATGTGGATTGGATTGCCTCTGAATTCACTTGATCTGCTCGATACCTGAATTAATTTGTTTGTTTGATTTCGTTTGGATCAGTTTGTTTTGCTGACACGAATTCTTTTCCTGATGCAGTTAGCTTTTCCTCTTCTTCTTTTAGGATGGACGCTTTGCCTTGGTCTTTGCCGCCGAGAAGAGTACGCGGTAATGATGACGTTTGTCTGAACCATTTGGAACAGGATACTATAATCCTGGCTTTTGATTATATTGTTGCTTCTGATTAAATTGGTGATGATGACTTAGGCTATGATGTTGATTAACTGAGCCATGTGTTTGTGCACTTGTTTGTTTCATGAACTGAGTATGGTTTGATAACTTGTTTCGGTGACTTGTTTGTTGGGGCAATGATGTTCATAACTGAGCCCCTGTCTGCGCTATGCTTTGTGCTGCAACTTGGTGTACATTTTTGTGACTTGCCATCCGTATTGGTTGAAGCTTGCCTCTAACTGACAACCTTTGGTACATTGTTCGATTGCAGCTTGATACAGCTTGTTTGGGTACCTCATTCTTCTTATTTTGTTTGAACTTGCTTTCTGATACATTAACTGCTGTTACACCTTTCTTTGGGTCCTGTTGGGCATTTTCTGTTATGACAGATTTATAGGATGTTTTCTTATGGCCTTTTGCGCATGAGTTTGCCTGCTGATACCTGGTTTTGATGCAGTTCAGTTTGTATTTAGTGTAGTTTGATGCAGTTTGTATTTGGTGTTCTGTTTGGACTTGGTTTTCATGACATCACCTATATGGTTCAGAACTGATGCTGCTTTTGAATTGTTTAGGTTCTGAGTTCCAAATTCTGAACCTGATACTGATGCATTTGTGGCTTTTCAGGTGTTGGAAGTTTTGGAACCAAAGTGACTCAGACCTGCCGGCATCCGGGTCTGAGTTCAATCTTGCCTATGTTGCCTTATTCTCGTATCAGTTTGGAAATCCAATCGCGGCAAAACGAATCAGTCCCGCTTCTTTTATTACTTCTATCTCTCGGATGTCCCGTAACGATAAGAACAGGTGTTACCTGATCTGACGCCCACGGCGCGGATCGGTAACGGGGGTAGGACGCAGCTTCGGTTGTGCCACTCCCGGCACTCGATGATGACATTGTTCTGAGAGTGTCAAAAACAACTTCTAACATTTTTTTCTATATTGTTTGTTCTGTTTTGATGTGCAGGTGAATTTGGAAATTCTGCGGAGAAGCTCAAAGACATCATGAAGACACTTAGATGTTCTTAGGATTTAGGATAGATACTTACTGTAAATGAAAACTTCTTGTAAACCAAGTTCAAATTCTCTTTTCCATTTGTAAACTATAAATATTTATGAAATGAAATTCAACAAATATTCATATTTACTTTCTCAATTGTAAATTCAAAGTATCCAATAATAATTCAGAACCAACTAAATTCCCCCTTGAGTTGTAACTTATAGAGACTTATGAACACAAAGTTCAAAAATATTTAAAACTTACTTCTCCTTTGTCTTTTATAAATGATATCCCGCCATATGATTATATCCAAACAAATTCAAATTAAAATCTCGTTGATCACATCACTTCTCAAAATAACCTTAACAGTATCCACTTCCCTTTCAACCCATCTTCCCCTTACAAAACTGTTTAGCAATGTTTCAAAATCAAACAAATCACGGCCCCGAGTCCAATCATATTTCTGACAAAACATACCGGCACCTTGACCCAAGTGGCAAATAAATGCCTCAGAACTTAATAACGGCCCGTTTTCAAGGAATTAGCAGAATTTGCATAAAATGACCAAAATACCCCTGGAACCAAATCTGCAAAACAAAACACCTTCATAACTTGTTAGTGGTTAGCAAATATACATATGAGATGCTATGCGAAATGACTGACTAAATATAAGGGTAAAATTTGGGGTATTACACTTATACATGTTTGCATGATTTTAGTTTTAAAAAACCATAAAATGCTATCATATACATGTGTCTCTCATCAGCTAATCATCCAAGAGTAAAGGTGTTTCATTTAAAGTCATTACAAGTTCACAAGTTTTAAAATTTTCAGTTTTTAGATGCTCTGTGTCGACAAAAAATTCATATAGGTCAACACATAAATTAAATTTTTTGAATTTATCAAAATCCCTACAGTATGTGTCGACACATGCTTAGGATAGGCCAACCTATGTATTAATTTTTTGAATTTCTAATTACTTGTTGTCATACCCCAAATTTGTCCTACCTTTCTCAAAATTCTCTTTGTAAGATCATCTGGCCTTTGGCCATGATCTTCTGAGAGTTAGATCATAGGATCTTATGTGTGTGCTTAGTATGACTAACTAACTTGTATAATTGAATTAAATTCTAAGTGGAGATAGTATTCACTCTCTCAGTCAGGTACTTCAAGGCGTGACCAATGATTTTTGATTCAAAAGGTCCTAGGTTTTTTTATTGGTCACTTTCCTCAAAGTTTCTCAAAATCTTAAGGGTATACTCCGAAGAATTATGGTTTATGTTCATTGATGTTGAGAATGATCATTTGATGACTGATTAGGGTTTCGTGGTGAGTTGCATTACAAGTTATATCCTTATTTTCAAAGGATTTCTCAGAGCATGGTTCGTGTACCGAGTTCATCACCATCTAAATTTCCAATTGTGCAGGTAACAAAGGTCAAACAAGACTTTGTCCTTATTCATAAAGTTGGGTCATCATTTATATTCTTGAGTTTAGATTTTAATATTGGTAGTTTTTTTAGCAATGTGATTGAAAATATGATTCCTATTTCACCATGAAGAATTCACCAAGTCAACTATACCTAGTTCAAATTCAAGTCCACGTTATTCACCACCATTCAAAGCTCAAATTCAAGATGACATGATTAATATAATTTAAGCCATTCAAGTTACAAAATAGGTTTTTATGTGATTTTCCTCAAATTTTATATCCAAGATTTGAGGACACTAATTCATGCTTTTCACAAAATTCAAGCTTGAACTCAAACTTAAGTCATTATGGGATTTAAGTACTCAATTTATCATGAAAGTTCAAATGAGTGAAGATTTATAAGATTAAGTCCTGAGATACAAAGGTACCGAGGTTCATTACCATGCAAATCATAAAGCCCATCTCAAAATAAGGATTTTTTTTAGTCTCAGCAAATTTCATTTCAAAAACTCAAAGCAAGTTCGCATCCAAAGTTACAGGCATTGGCAAGTTCTTATAGTCTTACAAAGGTAATCCTATTTATTTCTTAAAAGAAGAAATTGTCTGTTCTCATTCAAATTCATTTTACATAAATTATAAAACAGAAGTCGATGCTTCTCCACCCATAAGACGAGCATCATATGTCTTGTGCCTAAGAACTCTTCTTTGAAGTTCACCAGCCATGTATGAATTTTTGCCTATAAGCTTAGCCTAAAGTTTGTAGAAACTGCTATGAGAACCATGTGCAAAAGTTCATGAAGCATTGTATTAAAACTTGATCATACGGGTAAAAGTCTGAGTCCCTGTCCGGCCTCCACAACCACAGCTTAACCTAAATACCAGTCAACAAAAAAAATCATGAGACATTTAATTCACTTGCGCTTAATACAATACATAACACAACAGAGTGAAATATTCAAGTTGTTAACAGTGAGTTTCTAGCTAAAGTTTCAGCCAAACAAGTTGAAATTCAAGGCCAAGAGTTTCATGCAAGATATTGGTGACAATGATAACACATAAGGAGGATATCAAAGAGTTTATTGCAAAATTTATTGTTAGGAACCAGAAAATGAAATAGCATAAATAGAAGGAATAAAACAGTGAAAAAGGAAACAATGAGCTTTATTATGTCAATAATGAAGAATTACAGAATGAGAGGAAATAATCCCTAGATTCTGACACAGAGCTGAAGCTCCTATAGGCAAGCTACTCTTGTCTATTCATTCTTATAGCTAACAGAATCCAAGGTAATGTCTCAAAAATCACTCACACTCCTTATATTTAGCAAGGTAGTTACTAGCTCATTTCTCTCTCCCCCACGTGTCCAGTACAACTATCCTTTTGTGACCCTCTTATCCCTTCTAGAATATACCTTCCATTCTCTAGATCCCACCTCATGATTGGTTAATGATGTATTGGGCCCTACTTCTCCTCTTAACCCACTAGATCCCACATCAGTCTTAACAACACCCCCTCCTGAAATTACTGCCTTGTCCTCAAGGCTAAAATTTGGGAACTGACTTGTCAACATCACTACATCTTCCCACGTGGCCTTTTCCCTGTTTCGTTCTTTCCATTGTACTAAGACCTGCCTCACCTCCTCTCCCTGTACTTGAACAGTTTTGTGTGCTAAGACTGTGTCAGGTTCATAATTGTTTTCCTTATCACCTCCCAAATCATCGGGCAAGGACTCCTCCGCATGGTATGACCCAACAGTTTTCTTCAACAATGACACATGAAACACTGGATGCACGCGGGAATCTTCTGGCAGCTTTAGTTTATAGGCAGCTACTCCTATGTACTCCACCACTGGGTATGGACCAAAGTATTTTGCTTCCAGCTTAGCATTAATACGTGATACCACTGATTTCTGCCTATGAGCTCTTAGTTTGACAAACACTCATTCCCCTACGGAAAAGCTTCTGTCACATCTTTTCTTATCAGCAAAATGTTTCATTCTATCTTGGGCTCTTAATAAGTGAGCTCTTAGTTGTCTGATAGCTTCATCCCTATCTAACAACTCATTTTATACTGCCTCCACTCTAACTTCTCCTTGGATCCATTGGACAATGGTTGGAGGGGTCCTACCATAAACTATCTCAAAGGGTTTTTTTTTCATGTTGAAGCATGGTAAGTGGTGTTGAACCAATATTCTGCCCACGGAATCCAGTACATCCATGTTTTTGGTTGGTCAACTATGAAGCACCTTAGGTAAGTCTCCAAACACCTGTTAACCACTTCAGTCTAACCATCAGATTCAGGATGGTAGGCACTACTCATCTTAAGCTTGGTCCCCTGTAATTTAACCATTTCTGTAACACGGTGGGAGAACTGACTTGGTGTTTTTGTTTGACAAAAACATGTGCGAATAGCAAGAGTTGCCACCGACTTTTATTTTATCCAATAGGAAAGGCTATAAAAGAACAGGAAAGACCTTTTTGAAAAGATTTTGAGTTCGGGGGTAGGTTATATAAAGGGAAGGTGTTAGCACCCTTTATATCCATGGTTATCCATGGGCTCTTAGTTACTTAGCTCACTTGTTTGTTTGAAAAGTAGTGTGAAGTGTATGTTTAGAAAAAAATTTCAGAAGTTCTTTGTAGTGATCCTCGTATGGATGTATACAAAGCCTTGAGTTTGGAAATATTTTGAAAGTGGGGTGTAAAGAATGTTTTTTTTTTGAAAAAAGTGAGCAAGTATTTAAGTGCTACCTACCCTAAGTTTGTAAGGTCTTTCTTGTTATTTATTTCCTTTAAGGGTAAGATTGTCCTTACTATTAGTGAGTAAGTAGTCTTTACCTTGGATGTTAAGGGACGGGCGTAGGGTCATCGTATGGTCAAAGAAGGCAACATATAGGGGTGTCTTAGTAATTCGAAGGGACTATCATCATTTTTGTAGGGTCATCGAGGGACAAGATCATTTATTCCGTAGGCAACTTCGAAGGGACTATGATCCTTTTAACTTTAAAGGGACTTGATGATTTATCTGTTTGCAGAGACATCGCTTAAGATACTCCTACGTTCGAGGGACTTGACCATATTAAGGCAACTAAGAGGGGTAACCCTAGGGGGTGTAGATGGCGATCATAGAACGATCGACTTACGTGTGTGAGTGATTATTTTCAGATATTTCTTTTATTATTGATTCTCTAAGTCCAATTTATTCAGTTAGATCTTTTCATGCCCTAGATTACTAACCAAGCAATTAAATATTTACGAAAAAAAAAACAAGAAATAAAGTCCTAAACTATTACACGGCTTCGGGGCAATTACAGAATAATTGGTGCAAAAAAATAAATTACATAAGGAAAATCCTATACAATCCTCTAAATAATATAAATAAAGCAATGAAAATAAATTAAATTAGAAAATTAATTGTTTAAAAAAAAAGATCAAGTTTAGAAAATGAGGGCCTAATTAGGGTTAGTGAAAAATTGAGGTTTTAAAATTAATCCAAACCTAGTTATATTCATTTACAATTTTAATTAATAAATTAAAAGTTATGTGAGAGAAAAAAATAATTATATTATAAAATTCATTTTAAGAAAAATAATTAGTGAGCAATTAGTAAATATTAATGGTTAATTAAATTAATAATAATGCTTTAATAATAATAACTATAAAACATAAAAAAAGAAAGGAAGAAATTCACTAAAAATAAATGGGAGAAGGCCTGAAAATGTTCGTACGAAGAGTTTCGACTCTTGAAAAGCTTATGCCTTAACCATGGCACTTCTTGAAACCTGCATCATATCTTGCAAACAAATGATCAAAATAAACCTAAACATGATTATGAAGATCATTATGAACAGAAAATATGATAAAGTGCAATAAAATCAAAGATTAGAAAGCAAAAAAAAAGAGAATGAGAGGCGGGCATGTTCATGGGATGCACTTCGTGAGGTCTCAACCTTCAAGTCTTTATGGGATAGGTTCCTAGGATCTTGAGGAATGTGAATGGACTTGTAGAGCTGATTGAATCTTATTGCAAAGTTGTTTTAAGATTTTTCTAAGGTTCATATGGCTTCCAAAAAAAAATTCTCTTCTTTTCTCTTTTTTCATTCTAACTTTATTGTGTATATAAAGTAGTGTAAATTAGAGTAAACAATTGGGCCTTGGTTGGAGTTTTATGGGTTGCTTGAAGATGAAGGAGCCAATTATCATAATTGTCAAAAAAAAATCAAATTAAATCATACTATATTGGTCTTGAACGAATTTGGATGACTTCAATCACTTTGAATACCATATATTTGAATCCAATATAAATCTTAAATCAAATCTTTGATTTTTTATAATTTATTTTAATTAAAAATGATTTTAAATGATAAAAATCAAAATTAATATAAAATAAATGATAAAAATCATAAAATATGGTCATTGGGTCGTGAGTGACTTTATCTTCAAGTTTGGGTTGCAATTTTATGGGCCCATTTGGAAAGAATTAGAGTTATGGCCCTTTTTACTTCATACACCCCTTGAAAAATTACCAACTTTGACAATGCATAACTTCCTCAATTTTAATGCTATGGAAGTGTTCTAAGACTTTTTAGAAATCTTAGTATATCCTCTAATCAACCCTTTTGGTCTTATGTCCATATATTTTACCATTTTCAAATTATGAGCTTTGGAAAAAGTTGACTTTTTGTTGACTTTCAAAAGGACCTATAATGTCTTGGCTCATATCCTTCAAATGAAGCATTTTTTGGCTTAGCTTGTGAGACACAAAGTTGTATAGAATTAAACTTCCTTCAAAATGAGATTTGGATGGGAAATATTTGATGAAACATGTGAAAATTATGGCTGGTCAAAGTTTAGTTGACTTTTCCTACACAAAACCCTAATTTAGCAACTTCCGATTCTTGATGATCTGAGGTTTCCCTGATGAATCATGATTGAAACTTGATCAAATGATGAATTTAGCCTCGTAATCTTGATGTTGACCAGAAATCTTGAAGTTTGACTTTGAGTTGACCACAGTTGTCTTCAGTTGACTTTTTGACCAAGTTAATTGATTTTCAAGTATCTGAGCATCTGACTGACCAAACTTGTGAGGAAAGCTCTGAAACTTGACATGGGTATTCTTTGAAGTATGTGGGGTGTTACGAAGTCCACTTTAAGTTTTAGAAGTCCATTTTGCTCGGGGAGACTCAAAACCCTAGTTCTAAGATCCACTGTTCAGGAGGAGGCTTTGATGAAACCTTTAATCCCTTTGACCAATTGGGAATCTTGTGACTATTAAGTAACTTCTTGGGACATATTGTCTTGAATATGGGAGGGTAAATTTTGGGGTACAACAGCTTCCCCTGTTCAATTTTCTGAAACCTGAGGAGTTAGATTGGCATGCCCGCCTTTCGTGACTTGAAGGTTGAAGAGGATTGAACACTGAAGCCCAAAAATTTTCACTCGCCAGTGCGCGAAGTAGTGTTGTTGGTTGGTTGTATTGCTTGAATGGGATTAAAGATGCCATTCGGGGTAAAATGTTCTTCAGATATAACTTTTGGAGGATAAAGCAGTCCAAAACGTAGATTGATATAATCTCGGGGGATGTGGCAGCCAAAGATGTTATTTGATGAGGTCCTGGAGGATAGAGCAGTCCAAGATGTTGTTATGTCTAATCCTGGAGGATATAGCGGTACAAGATATTATCCTAGGGGTTTATAGAAGCCCAAGATATTGTTTGAGGTAGCCCTTGGGGGAATATAGCAGCCCAATATGGATATAGATGTAATCTCAGTGGATGTAGCAGCCCAAGACATTGATGGATGTAATCTTGAGGGTTGTAGCAGCTCAAGATATTGTTATATGTACTCCTGGAGGATAAAGCAATCCAAGATATTGTTATATACGTTCCTGGAGGATAAAGCAGTCCAAGATATTGTCATGGGGGTTTAAAGCAGCCCGAGAATAAGTTGTTGATGACGTTCGTCTGCTGGGGAATTAACCTGAAAAACAAGGTTAGTTCTATGCAATATCATGATGTATATACGCTTTGCAAGACGATATTCTTATCATAAATGAGAATGTTGTATGCGTATGATATAAAATGATGTATGTATGAATTATGTAGTTGAAGCTTGTCAATAGCTTCATGTGACCACCGCCAGTTAAGGAAAATGAATCTCGATTCGTAGTTGAAGAATATGAAGACATCGTTCCCCTCTTGCTTCAGCATGTAGTATTTAGGACCCTTTTAGATTTCTGTTCGTTGTACTTTTTATTGGAAGAATAGATTCCTAAATATCCTGACTAGGGATAAAAGAGATGAATATACCTCCGATGTATTATATGACCATGTATTAACTCTTCTGGGGACACCATATTTAAGAGGAATCTGTCTGGAATTTTGTAGAACTGGAAGTACAAGAGATTATTTGTAATGCTTTGTTGAAATAAATCCGTGAAGATTACTCTGTAGGGATGACCTTGCGAAGATCTGCTGGATATGGACTATACTGGGGATTCTTACCTCTGATAGTCCTTTGTAAATGCTGTTATTGTAATTTCATATGTATTTTATTTTTTGGAAAACATCAATCATATTCAAAAGCATATATTCATTCAATATAATCAATGGACATTTAAGCTTAAGTAAAACGGGAAAAGAAAACTGAATTGTATTAATTTTGAAAAATGGCTTATTGTTGCGGTAGAAATAGGATATCAAACTATTAATTAGCTTGAATCACAATTCAATTCACAACCGCTCTTTGATTTATCCGAAGGAAAAGGTCAAAAGAGGGAAACCCTATTTTTGCATCGTAAACACAATGCGAGGAGAGACCTAGGTAAGGGGTTGGTTAAGTTTAGGGAAGGTATTAGCACCCTAAACTTCTGTAGTACTCTACAGGAACCTTTTGTTTAAAGTATGTTTTTTTATTCCTATTATCTGCTTGAAATATATACTGAGCTAACGGATAGAGTGACCTAAAAGAGACCTAAGGGTTAGTCCTAAGTTTACTCGGCAAGACGTCGCATCTTGTGCCTACATATCCTGACGGGAATGAAATCAGAGTAATTCTAGTTCCCCTCGAAAGGGAGGTTAGAAACATCTTGACTATGGTCAAGGTTTCAATAGGGAGTAAATGTATCTTAAGGACACGCTTACGTGGAGTTTGAAACTCCTATTTCTACGTTGAAATGTTGAATTGAAAGTAGGTTTAAATTAGGGATTCCATGGCGTAAAACCCTAAACAGAGTACGACGACTCTTTGACCTAATGCTAGGGTAAAGGGCATTTTCGTCCGCGGCGGGATGCCTAGGCTAATTAGGGTTTGAAACGGTCAAGGACTAGAACTATTGACTCGGCGGTCAAACGGTTTAGACCTAATCCTTCGGAAGGAGGGAATTAACGGTAAAACATGCAAACAACGAATATCTTCACAAGACAGAATTAAAGTACGGAAAATAAAGAAAGCTGTAAAAGAAAAGCATCGCGACGATCACTCGCGTAAATTACAAATCCCAAATACAAAAATAAAAATAACTGCAATCATGGTCTCGCATAAATCACATCACTGAAGCAAAAGAAATAGTACGAATAAATGGAATATTGAGGAGCTGCAATGAACAAACCAATGAGGGTTAGACGACAAGGAAGCGGCTAAGTCAAGATCTTTATTTTTGTGAATTTTTATTTAAGGAGAAAGTTAATTTTGCAATTAAAAGGAGAATTTATTTTAATTTTTGATTTTTTTTTATAAAACTTGTTTTATTTTGATTAAAGAAAAATGCTTTGATGAAGAACAAATCTGTTTTAATTTTTAGGTTTTAAATGAAGAAGAGTTTGTTTTTAATTTTTGTTGTAATAAAAAAATATTTTAATTTTAATGTTAAAAATATGTTTTAACTTTTTTTAAATTTTGTTTTGATTAATAAAATTTGTTTCTTAAAAAAAGGGTTCTTAATTAAAAAAAAAGGTTTTTTCAAAAAAAAAAAGTTTTAATTTTTGGCTTGAGGTTTTAAAAATAAAAGAAGTATTAGTAATAAATTAGAATATAATGTGATTATTAATTACAGTTATTTTTTATAAAAAAAAGAATAATAAGATAATATAATAATATGATAACATAATAAAAAAAAGAAAAAGAAATAGAAATAAAAGGAGTGGGAATAGGTGGAGGGTTGTTGGTTTTGTGTTGTTTTTAGGGTTTGGGAAAAACATTTCCCTTCTTTTTATGATTTGGGAAAAAACCCTTTCCCTTCTTTTTAGGATTTGGGAAAAAAGTCCTTTCCCTATTCTTCTTCCCAACCGACGGCGTCTGTCTTCCATGGTTCAGAGTTTTTCTCCTCATCTTTCGCTTGCATGCCTTCTTCTATTTATTATTCCCATTAATCTGCAATCAATGAACAAAACAACACACAAAAATCATAAAATATCGTAAATCAAAGGAAAAAGAAAGGTTACGGTAACGGCAATGATGTTGAACGAACTAAGCCTCCGCTGTTTGGGACTTTTTGCTCGTCGGTAGCGCTTGGCCGATGATGAATTCGAGCCTTTTAGGGTTCTTCCAAAAAAATCCCCTCTTCCTCTGATGATCTGTTCTTGATTTTCTGATGTTCCTCCAGTTTTCTCCCATCACTTATGTTTATATAGGTAACAAATTAGGGTTAACTCTAACCTAATGCGCATTTTAAAGCCCAACTTAAATTAATATTAGTTATAATTACAAAATTTTAAATAATTAAAATAAAATTGAAATTAATAATTCTATTTGTTTATTTATTTATTTATTTTTGTAAAGAATTCTTATTATTTCTAATAAAACCCCTTTATTTTTCTTCAAACATTATTATTATTTTTTATATTTTTTATATGCAAATAATAATAAAAATTAAAATTTAGCATAAAAATGTATAAAATGAAAATAATATTAAAGAAAAATAAAATTAATTTAAAATGAAAAATAAAAATGAAATGAAATTATTTAAAAATGAAATGAGACTAAAATTAAAAATGAAATAGAAATGAAATTGATTTTTCTTTAAACAATGAAACAATGATTGATTAAAAATGGGATTAATTTAAAAAATGATATATGATTGATTTTAAAAATGCAATGAAATTAATTTAAAAAATGAAATATGATGAATGAAAAAATGACACGTGATTGATGAAATTAATTTAAAATAGGAAATGAAATTTGAAATGAAAAACCCTTTTTTCCTTCATAAACCAAAGAGCGTGTCACATGATATTTTCCTGCAAAAATCAAAAGACTACATAAACTTGTTAGTGACTGATTAAATGCAATGCAAAAATGCAACGAAATGCGAGATGAGACAATAAATCTTAGGGCAAAATTTGGGGTATTACATTTGCCCCTATTTAAATAGCTTCACCAGATGATTTGAACGACGTAGGCTCGAGAAATCATGGTGAAAGGGATTTAAATATAGTTAACCAAAATTTTTTGCCCTTAGATGCAACGATATGCAATGCTATGGACAAAACGAAACGAAGTATAATGCTGACAATGCCATGAATCTAATATGGTGCGTATGATGGAATGATAAATGCAATGATGCATACGACGCGACGACATAGGGGACAGACGCAACAAACGAACATACTGGGGAACACGACCCACTGGGGAAACAGCGCAACACTGGGGAATTCTAAAATGATGGCCAACTGGTGCGAACACGACCAATTGTCACTTTCAGAAAGGGAATGGTAAGAACGGGATCTTCAATGGTGATGGCACCGATGAGACGGCCTCCACTGGGGAATATCTAAGAGTAAAACGTTCAATAGGTTCAAGTGTGACCGACTGATACTCTAGGATAAAAAGTAAAAATGGATTTGCACGACTGTAGGATCGATTAACAGAATACTAGAGCATTGAGCAAAGAATAACATTCGAGCTTCTGGAAACTTTCCCTCGTGATAGGATCAAACAAAATTTTTAGGAATCCGTGGAAAATATACAAGGTAAAACCGACTGTATGCCAAAATAAATGGACTTTAAAGGGAAACACCCTGATAAGCTTTCTCGAGAGAACTGCCCCTTTATCGTTGGAAGGGACTTACATGCCAAACTAGATAAGCTCTCAAATAAAGAGACTGATGCTTATCTGTGGATAATAGATTGAAAAATTGGTTGATGAGCCCCGCTGGAGGATTGTCACTCATCTGATAAATACATCTTCATATCTAAGGTCGGCGCCCGGAATACGATTCAGATTCTTCTTTTACTAAAGGATAAAATGAACTTCTTCATACTTCAAGATCTGGTATTCTGGTTCCCTGAATACGATTCAACTCCTTCTTTTACGAAAGGATAAAACGAACTTCTTCATACTTCAAGATCTGGTGCCCTGAATACGATTCAGCTCCTTCTCTTACTAAAGGATAAAACGAACTTCTTCATACTTCAAGATCTGGTGCCCTGAATACGATTCAGCTCCTTCTTTTACTAAAGGATAAAATGAACTTCTTCAGACTTCAAGATCTGGTGCCATGAATATGATTCAGCTCCTTCTTTTACTAAAGGATAAAACGAACTTCTTCATACTTCAAGATCTGGTACCCTGAATATGATTCGGCCCTTCTTTTACTAAAGGATAAAATGAACTTCTTCATACTTCAAGATCTGGTGCCCTGAATATGATTCAACTCCTTCTTTTACTAAAGGATAAAACGAACTTCTTCATACTTCAAGGTCTGGTGCCCTGAATATGATTCAGCTCCTTCTTTTACTAAAGGATAAAACGAACTTCTTCATACTTCAAGATCTGGTGCCCTGAATATGATTCAACTCCTTATTTTACTAAAGGATAAAATGAACTTTTTCATACTTCAAGATCTGGTGCCCTGAATATGATTCAGCTAAAACCTCCCCGCACTTCAATATGAAAAGGAAAATGGAAACCAAGCTGCTCGATGGAGATGGCCATTTGCTGCAAGTCATAACGAAGATAGGATACGCTCCTCAGGCGAGAGATACTGCCTATCGATAGGCTCCCCGGGTGAGAACTGCTTGTAGAGGTGGTAACAGGTAATGTAAATTGTAATGAAGGTTGTGATGATGGCAAACATCGAGATCACTTGAGTGGTAACAGAAATAACCATCGTCCACGAGGGTTGAACTCTGTGGGGAAACTTGGAACAAAACAATATTTTATGCTTAGGGTTGATGATCTACTTGGAGAGAACGGACAAACCAGTTACTCGACGGTAATGACAAAGGATAACGACAAAGCAACCATCCAAATGCGTATGTTGATGTGTATGGAAATGATATGAAATGAGTATGCTATGCTCATGCTTATGCTTATGCTGACAAAACAAATGAGAGAGGAAACAAGATGAAATAAACATCTCGACGGGATAGCCTGACGACCTCTACAACAGTACACCCATCGAGGGATAGGAAAATTTGATGGTAGAGCTGAATCTGGCTTCGAAGTTCTAACTTCTCTGAGGAGAAAGCAATCTGCTTGGGTATACCGCATCACGACTTCCTCATGGGGATATGATACTACCTCAATGGGGAGTGGGATATCATGACTTCATTGGAGAGATTGTTATCATGAATAAAATCTTAGAATCAGAGATTGCTAACATGATGCCCCAGAGTAGTTGCTTTAGGAGAAAGAGTCATCTCAAGAGGATTTTACAGAGAAAATGGAGTCTAACTGCCCCATTATTTTCAAACTCTTAGACAAATTTGGTCGGATCTCGACGTAACTGGCTCAGATCGACGGTGTCGTGACTGAGTCTTCAAGGAGTAGCTCTCAAGAGAGTCAGGCTTGTATCAACAATCGACTTGGAAACCTGCTGTTGCACCCTAAAATTTGACCAACCGGTGCCACTTTTGGTTTATGCTTCGACGCATTTCGCATTCGCATTTGCATACTGCATATAGTGCATTTCCTCAATCATGGTGATTTTATCGGGATTACAGCCTTGCTGCCGCCTTTCGGGTATCTCAGACCGGTTCGGGTAACCGGAGGTTATTTTGGGAAGTCGCGTGCTTCCTGGGTGTCTTCAGTTCGCAGTGATTTTTGGGAGATTCTTGGTATCTGGATTTATTGTTTTGCTTCGATCTGGTCTCGCGCTCTCTTTTATGTTGGTTATTTGCCTTCGTTTGCATTTCTTTAGGGTTTAATAGCCTTTTGTGGATTTTAAATAGGCTTTATAGATTTTTTAGAATTTAAATAGACTTTTTTCTTATTAGGATTTTTTTAAGTAGAAATTAATATAGTTTAATATAGGTTTCATTAGAAATTAAATAGCTTTTAACTAGTTTTTAGATATTAATAGATATTGAATATAGTTTTAATATAGTTTTTTTTCTATAGAAATTTAATAGAGTTTTAAATAGAAATTCTTAGAGTTTTTTTATTAGTTTAGATATTAGTGGAATTAGTAGAGTTTTATTAGTTTAGAAATTAATTGGAATTAATAGAGTCTTTTTAGGTTATTTCTCTTTTTTAGATCTAATTAGGATTTAGTTAGATTAAGTAGGTCTTAATCATCTTTTAGATTTAATTAGGATTTTAATCTTTTGATTAGAGTTTGTTAGATTTAATTAGGATTAGATTAGTTTAATTGTCATTTAGTATCTAATTGTAGTTTTAATTAGTTAATTAGGCTTGCATTTAGTCTTTAATCAGTTTTTAATTGTAGTTCAGCTTTAATTCATATTAATCATTTTCATTAATCATTTTAATTCAGATTTTTTTGGGTTTATTGTATCATTTTCGTGGGCTCAGAGTGCTTTTTGGAGGCCCATTTTGTTTCAGTCCATTTTTTTTTTGTTCATTTTTTTGTCCAGAAAAAATGCCATGTGTCAATATAAAAGCAAGGACACGCGTTCAGCTTCAAAGGAAGCCACTTCATTTTCCAGACTCTCCCACCATCTTCCACGCGTCCACCCACTACCATTCACCCAGCACACGTGGCCATCATGCACGCTCTCTCTCCACCTCCACTGCCACTTGTCCTCTCTCTAACCCTCGCCTGAGCTCCACCGGTTGCATGGCCGACGGCCATGCAACCACCGCCCCCAACCTCGCCGGCCACCACCAACTAACTTTCGGCCAACCCTAACCAATCATTAACCGTCTCCGGCCGCCGCAAACTTCGCCGGAAAACTCAAAAAACCCAGAATTCATCTCCTTTCTCTAATCTTCATCCTCTTCTCCGATCAGCGACACATACCAGTCATCATCTTCTCCGATGTTCATCAGGCTTCCGTTTTCCATCACGTTCATCAAAGTTTTTTCCAGAATCGCCAGAAAACATCCAACCGCGTTCATCATTCTCCAGATTCTTCAGAATCCGTTCATCCATTTCAAGGTATTCTTCGTGAACTCCATCAATCATCCAAGAACTTCTCCAGGAATTCTCGAATCTCCACCGTGTTGATCATGATGTTCATCGCGTTCTTCATCAGAAACTCAATAGTTTCCAGATCTTCATCAAGAACCTCAGTTGTGTCCAGATGTTCGTCAACTACCTTCAAGAACATGTATCAATCTTCGCCCAGAAACCTTTCAAAATCTCCCTAGATCTTCATGCCGAAACCTTCTCCGCGTCAACATCGCGATCTAAGGCCACCGTCTTCGCATGAATCCAGACTCAAGAACATTCGAGCTACAGATCGTCCGCGAATCTCAAGATCTCAGTCGTTTGCTTCATGACGTCCATGGATCTTCATCGTCGCTCATCAAATCTCCTCTCCAGATTCTCAAGAACTCTTCGAAATCTTCAAGATCTTCGGCAAGCATGCAACGAAATTTCGTCAATATCGTCATCCGTTGTTCAGATCTTCAATGAACTTCAACGCCAACACCGTCAATAAATCTCCATGTCACGGATGAGCTACCGGTTTCTTGTTTGTGTTAGTATACTGTTTGATTTCTATTCATTTGTTTGGAGGTGGTGAAACGAAGAAGATCTCAGGGAGATTGAGGGAGACAACGAGTTGAATGAGGGAGAGAAGTGGAAACGGCGGAGCGTTTGGAAGTTGGTGAACAGTGACGAGGGATTAAGGTGAGGTTGAGTTTTCGTTTACTGAGTGGATATTGGATCAGGTGGCTTGGGCCTCTAAGCCCGTTAAGTTTCTTCCACACACACACACCTCCGTTTTTCTGATTCACCCCCCCCCCCTAATGTTCCTTCAGTGATTGGGCTGGGCCCTGAAGCCAGCGAATGCTAATCTCACACTCCCCGCTCCACTTCTGCACCCCTTCCCCATTTTTGTTGTTTGGCTGAGTTCTTGGGCTGGGCCCATGTTGTTTCTGTTTTATTTTGTTTTACTAATTACTGCACCCCCTGTATGGACTTTGTACCCCCCTTCCCCTTTTATATTTTCTTTTTGTGTTTTTTAGTTCTTTATTATATAATATGAAGGAGAATATATGAAAAAATATTGGAAAAAATATTGAAAAAAAAGGAATAGTAAAAAAGAATAATGAAAAAATAGTGAAAAAAATATAGAAAAAGAAGAGAAAATATTTTGAAAAAGAAAAGAGAAAAGAAATATTGAGAAAAAGAAGATAAAAATGTTCAGCTTCACCTCATTTCTTTTAGGATAATTTTTCATAGAGTTTATTTCACCTTTATAGGGATAGTTTTAAATGTCCATTTGTTAGGAGACTTTTTACCTTTTTAGGGATAGTTTTAGAAGTCCATTTGTTAGGGGACTTTTTACACTTTTAGAGATAGTTTTTTAAAGGTCCACTTGTTAGGGGACTATTTTCCATTTAATTTTCCAGGATAGATGGATAGGATAGTATTTCCTAGGAGTTTATTTCCCATACTCAATCATTGTAACCATTTTTCAGAATATCAATAAAACGATATTTGAGTTGTGGTCCCGAAAGTAGCCGAACTACAGCTGCTCTGATTTCTCGTACCAGACGAGAATATGTAGGCATAGGATGCGATATCCTAGCGAGCACACTAACAACTAACCTTTGGTTCTCTCGCTGCTGTGCGATCGAGACTTTCCCGCTGACGACTGATTGTTATCCTTTTCTCTTGCCCGAGTGCATTTGAGACCAGACCGTAGTTTTTCCCATAGGTTCCCGTACCTGTAAAACCAGTTGAATTTCTCACTCCTGTGTGAGAACACCCAGTTTAGCCGTAGTTAGTCGAACTACGTAAGCTCTGATCTTCCATGCAGTGTGGAAGTACGTAGGCACAAGACGCGAGGTCTTGGCGAGCCAATTTCCCCGTAGTTCCGAACTACGTTGACTCTGACTTTCTCTCTTGAGAATACGTAGGCATAGAGTGTGACGCTCTATCGAGTCAATTCCCTTCCGTTTAGATTTAGCAGCCGTAGATAGATTGTTTTGCATCCTTTAGACAAACCAAGCAAGCGTGGATCCCGTCGAGTACGACGGACGTGAGGGGTGCTAATACCTTCCCCTTGCGTAACCGACTCTGGAATACAGGTTTTGGTTGCGATGACCATACCTTTCCCGTTTTTTGCGAGGTTTACTTCGAGCGTTTCCTTTCCCTCCGTTGGGATAAATAACGCACGGTGGCGACTCTTCTGTCAGCCGGCGCCGATTTTCGCAGTAGCGACACCTGCTGCCCCTGTTTAGCAGGATCTTCAAGTTCTATGGACGTCATTTATATGCAAGTTTCTAAGATATCTGGAAAAACCAACACGCATGAGATGCCAATCCTGAAATTATCGATGCAACAATATATTTGTCTTGAAATATTTGTTTTTGTTTTGAAAAAGATGGCGCCATAACTCGTGACTGAATCACCAGCTAGGATATGAATTTAATTTTTAATGTCAACATTAAATTGAGCATAGCTAATAGGAGTCAGGAACATCATCTCGTCGAGTAAGCCTTCCAACGAAATCCTATTTCAATTAGGTCTTGTAATGGTTATATCGTGGCTTGGTGCACGGTTTAAGAAACAAAGGATAAAGGCTCAAAAAATTATTTGTACCCACCCATTCTTCGTAGTGTTCTCCCATCCTAATTCAGTTAATCGAATACGAGCACTCATATCTCAATCGGATTTGATATGGTCGAGAGCTTATTAAGGCTTTGGACATGGCAGTCACTCACCTACTTTTATTGGTGTCTGATCATACGACTTTGTTCTTTATTGGGGGATTCTTTATGGTTCTTTTATTCCCTAAATTTTTCCTGGACAACGCTTTTTGGATTTAACGTTGGAGTCCAGCGAGATGCCCCAGTTTTGCCTAAGTCTCCTTCATAGGTTTTGACTTAGCGGGCTCTTATATTTTTTTGAACAAGTCATATGACTCCTTTGAAAGGCTTGTGATTTCCCCACTCTTTAATTAGTCGAGGGATAGTCGTTACATTTTGACTTCTTAAGATGCTAAGGATAGATTCTCGACAGTTCGCTCCTCCTTTTTGAAAGTCTAAGCGCTCGATCAGTTTAACTGAGACTACCCTGCCCCAGGTTAAGGTGAGGGTTTTAATTTGGAAAAGAAGAAAACTCCTACTTCACGGCTTGAAGGGGGTAAAGAGGGATTATCATCCTTATATCTCCAGTGTTTGGGATTTGAAACAATGCCTTACATCATCAGCAGGTTTTAATCGAAAGCATACGACCTGAGATCTGATGTTTTTAGTTCATCCTCCTCCTCCCAATTCTCTATCAGAACAAGAGATCGAGTAAAGTTGGCATTATAAGTTTGTGAAAAAAATATATTTGATGAGTGAAACGAATGGATTTATTCAAGACAAACATATGTATTGCATTAATTAATCAAAATAACAAGTTCGTACATGCTAATTATGCTAAAATCATAGAAACAAAATACATATAAATAAGCAAAAATGAACTGTATGACAAGTCCTTCAATAGGTGTTTATGAAATCTTCATGTTCAAGGTTTCCACCAGTAGTGGTGGTTTCCTCAGGCGGAGCTTCAATGAAATGGGTCATCTTGCTTGCCCCAGCTATCTCTGTCATTGTTTCATTATCAGTCTTCAGATCTTCCTTCAGAATAACTTTACCAGATTCTTTGTCGATCATGGTCATCTTATCTTGAGGATTGCTGAAATGACACGACCTCTAAATAAACACCACCTTCAGCAGATTCACAGGAGAAGTAACTGGCTGAGATATGTTGAAGACCTTGAGAAAAGTCTCGATCTTAGGCTGAGGATTGTCAAAAGACATGATCTTATTTTCTAGAAAATCTCTAACAATATCCCTCAGAGCATTGCAATCTTCCAAATCATGTTTGGGCGCCCCCTCATGAAATAAGCAATGAGCG